>JAJIBD010005111.1:0-10137 GCA_021461705.1 Cryptotis parvus | reverse complement strand
AAAGTAATTCTAGGCACCTACTAGACTTTACTGACTAGTCACCTCCCAGAACACTCCATTTCCAACCTACGGGAGTCATTATGGTAAAGCAGCGTAAAAAGTCCTTCAAGCTCTCCGATGAGGGGATTC
Organism: Cryptotis parvus; assembly: GCA_021461705.1. Classification (NCBI taxonomy): domain Eukaryota; kingdom Metazoa; phylum Chordata; class Mammalia; order Eulipotyphla; family Soricidae; genus Cryptotis; species Cryptotis parvus. The sequence goes on along the minus strand of JAJIBD010005111.1, from coordinate 10,008 downwards.
CTAATACCGATGAGTCCAGCAATATCGATGAGCTATATAACCTCTCTGAAAAGGAATTTTGAAGCAACTGTTAAAGATGTACAAGGAAATAAAAGAAACAATGGAATACAAACTCAGTAAAGTACAAGAGGAATTGGGAGCAGAATTGAGTAAATTTCAGACCAAAGTACAAGCAGAAATGACAGATATTAAAAATGAGGTAAGTGAACTGAAAAACACAGGAGAAGGCCTCCAAAGCAGAGTAACAGCTACTGAAGAAAGAATTAGTGATCTCGAAGACGAGGTTCAGAAATTCTGTAGACAACACCAGAAGATGGAAAAAAAAGACTCACAATCAACGAACAGACTACCAGAGAAAATCGGGATGAAGCCAAAAGGAACAACATACGCATCATTAGGGTGCCAGAAGGGCAAGAAGAAAACCCCTGATGAAGAAGATACTGTCAAAGCCATCATCGCTGACAAGTTTCCCGAACTGAAGAAAGCATGCTCCCAGATACAGGAGGTCCGAAGGATACCAGCTAAAAGAAACCCCAATAAGAATACTCCAAGACACATCCTTATTAAAATGACAAAAACGATAGACAGAGATAGAATACTGAAAGCAGCAAGATCAAAGAAGGGAAATCACATACAAAGGAGCATCCCTGAGATTTACAGCAGACTTCTCAGATGAAACACTCCAAGCCCGAAAACAATGGTGGGATATTGTGAAAAGACTCAATGAACTTCAGGCCTCACCAAGAATTCTTTACCCAGCTAGACTTACTTTCAGATGCGAAGGAAAGATACACAACTTCATGGATAAACAACAACTCAGGAAATTCATAGACTCAAAACCAACTCTAAAAAGAAGGATTGAAGGGTCTATTGTAAAATAAGACAACCCAAAACCACAACAAGGTTAAACAGAAAGATGGCACAAAATCCAATGACAATAATCTCTCTCAACGTCAACGGTCTAAATGCACCAATTAAGAGACACAGGGTGGCAAAATGGATTAAAAAAACTGAATCCAACATTCTGCTGCCTACAAGAAACACATCTGAATAACCAGAGCAAACACAGACTCAAAGTCAAAGGCTGGAAGACCATTCTCCACGCAAACAACCCCTCCAAAAAGGCGGGTGTGGCCATACTCGTATCTGACAATATAGATTTCAGGCTGAAAAAAGGTCAAAAGGGACAATGAAGGCCATTTCTTAATAATTAAGGGGTATGTATACCAGGAAGAAATCACACTGCTAAACATATATGCGCCAAACGAGGGGCCAGCAAAATACTTAAAACGACTATTAATAGACCTCAAAGAAGACATTAACAGTAGCACAATAATAGTCGGAGACTTCAACACTGCCTTATCGACTATGGATAGATCGGACGAGGCTGAAACTCACCAGGGAAATACTGGACCTGAAGGAAGAAATAGAAGAAAGAGAGCTGGTTGATATATACAGGGCTTTTCATCCCAAAAAAGCTGAATACACTTTTTTTCCAGTGCACATGGAACATACTCCAAGATAGACCATATACTGAGCCACAAAGCATACCTCAACAAAATAAAAAGATTGAAATTGTGTCGACTATCTTTTCAGATCACGATGCACTGAAAATAGTAGTGAACCATACACAGAAGCAGGGAGCTAAACCAAACACCTGGAAACTAAACAGCTCACTGCTGAACAACAAATGGGTCATAGAAGAAATCAAACAGGAAATCAAAAGATTCTTAGAAACAAATGACAATGAAGATACCAACTATCAGAACTTGTGGGACACAGCAAAAGCTGTGTTAAGAGGAAAGTTCATAGCTCTGCAAGCATTCATCAGAAAAGAAGAAAGGGCCCATATAAATAACCTGACCTCACAGCTGAAAATATTAGAAAAAGACCAACAAGGGAAGCCCAACCCAGGCAGAAGGAAGGAAATAGTGAAACTTAGGGGAGGAAATCAACGACCTGGAAACCAAAAAAAACAATCCAAAGATTAATGAAACCAAGAGCTGTTTTTTTGAAAAATTAAACAAGATCGACAAGCCACTGGCAAGACTTGTAAGGACAGGGAAAGAGAGAACCCAAATAAACAGAATCAGAAATGAAAATGGTGACATCACAACAGAAAAAACAGAAATACAAAAGATCATCAGAGGTTATTTTGAGAACCTGTATGCCACAAAACATGAGAACCTAGAAGAAATGGATAAATTCCTGAAGTCCTATAACCTCCCACGATTGAAACAAGAAGACCTCCAATACCTAAATAAGCCTATCACCATCGGGGAAATTGAAACAGTAATTAAAAGTCTGCCCAAACACAAAAGCCCAGGTCCAGATGGGTTCACTGGCGAATTCTACCAAACCTTTAAGGAGGACCTACTGCCAGTCCTGTTCAAGCTCTTCCAGGAAATAGAAGAAACAGAAACACTCCCAAACAGCTTCTACGAGGCGCATATCACCCTGATACCCAAAGCAGGGAGAGACAATACAAAGAAGGAAAATTACAGACCAATCTCCTTGATGAACACAGATGCTAAGATCTTCAACAAAATACTAGCAAACAGAATCCAAAGACTCATCAAAAAGATCATACATCATGACCAAGTAGGATTCATCCCGGGAATGCAAGGATGGTTCAACATTCGCAAATCAATCAACATAATACATCACATCAATAAGAGAAAAAATAAAAACCATATGGTCCTATCGATAGATGCAGAAAAAGCATTTGACAAGATCCAGCACCCATTCATGATTAAAACCCTCCAGAAAATGGGGATTGAAGGAAGCTTCCTCAAGATAGTCAAAGCCATCTACCAAAAGCCCACAGCGAGTATCATTCTCAATGGGGGAAAATTGAAAGCCTTCCCCTTAAGATCAGGAACACGACAAGGTTGCCCTCTCTCACCTCTTTTATTCAATATAGTACTGGAGGTACTCGCCATAGCAATCAGAGAAGAAAAGGACATTAAGGGCACCCAGATAGGCAAGGAAGAAATCAAGCTATCATTATTTGCAGATGACATGATATTATACCTAGAGAACCCTAAACTCTCGACCCAAAAACTCTTAGAAACAATAGATAGGTATAGTAGAGTGGCAGGGTACAAAATCAATACCCAAAAGTCGGTGGCTTTCCTATACACAAATAACGAAAGAGAAGAAAGGGATATTAAGAAATCGATTCCATTCACAATTGTGCCACAGAAAATCAAATACCTAGGAATCAGCTTAACCAAGTGTGTAAAGGACCTATACAAAGAGAACTACAAGACACTGCTTCAAGAAATAAAAGAGGACACGAGGAAATGGAAACACATTCCCTGCTCCTGGATGGGGAGAATTAACATTGTCAAGATGGTAATACTCCCTAGAGCTTTGTACAGATTCAATGCGGTTCCTATAAGGATTCCCATGACATTCTTTAAAGAAATTGACCAAACACTTCTGAAATTCGTATGGAATAACAAACCCCCACGGATAGCTAAAGCAATCCTTGGGAAGAAGAAGATGGGAGGCATCACCTTTCCCAACCTCAAACTGTACTACAAAGCAGCAGTAATTAAAACAGCGTGGTACTGGAATAAAAACAGACCGGTGGACCTATGGAATAGAGTTGAGTATCCTGACACCCACCCTCAAAGACATGATCAGTTAATCTTTGATAAAGGTGCAAAGAGTCCAAACTGGAGTAAGGAAAGCCTCTTCAACAAGTGGTGCTGGGAAAACTGGACAGCTACATGTAAAAAAATGAATTTGGACCTGTGTCTAACACCTTGCACAAAAATCAGATCAAAATGGATTAAAGATCTCAATGTCAGACCTGAATCCATAAAGTACGTTGAAGAAAATATAGGAAAAACCCTCCACGACATCGATGCTAAAGACATCTTCAAAGGTGAAACACCATTAACAAAGCAACTAGAAGAAAATATAAATATATGGGACTACATGAAACTGAAGAGCTTCTGCACCTCGAAAAGAAACAGTGACCAAGATAGAAAGACAGTCGACAGAATGGGAAAGAATATTCACCCAATACCCATCTGATAAGGGGTTAATATCCAGGATATATCAGGCACTGGTACAAATATATAAGAAAAAAAACAGCCAACCCCATTAGAAAATGGGGAGAGGAGATGAACAGAAACTTTGACAAGGAAGAAATCCGAATGGCCAAAAGGCATATGAGAAAATGCTCATCATCACTAATCATCAGAGAGATGCAAATCAAAACAACAATGAGATATCACCTCACACCACAGAGAATGGCCCATATCCAAAAGGGTAAAAGCAACAAGTGCTGGCGTGGATGTGGGGAAAAGGGGACTCTCATACACTGTTGGTGGGAATGTCGACTTGTACAACCTTTCTGGAAAACAATATGGACATTCCTCCAAAGACTAGAAATTGAGCTCCCCTTTGACCCAGCCATACCGCTCCTGGGAATATACCCTGGAAAGCCAAAAACACACAGCGGAAACACAATCCGCACTTTTATTTTCATAGCAGCACTATTCACAATAGCCAGAACCTGGAAACAACCAGTATGCCCGAGAACTGATGACTGGATAAAGAAACTGTGGTACATCTACACAATGGAATACTATGCAGCTGTCAGAAAAAAATGAAGTTATGAAATTTTGCTATAAATGGATGGATATGGAAAGAATCATGTTGAGTGAAATTAGTCAGAAGGAAAGAGAGAGACATAGAATGACTGCATTTATTTGCATGACATAAATATACTAGGTGATCTTACCAAAAGTGGAAATTACCACAAGCGTGTGGGAGTCAGAGGTTGGTTTAGATAGAGAAGGGAACATGTGTGAATAAATGTCTAAAGTTCTGATGCTAACATAGAACTGAGCATTAAATACAGACAAAAAAATGCAAATGATGGCTTCTAAGTGTACGTAGTGCAACTTAGAAGTGTGCAATGGTGGGAGAAGGAGGAGAGAGAGAGGGAGAGGAGAGGAGATAAAGAACCTGCCATTTAGGCAGGATGTGGGGGGGGAGGGAATTGGGGACATGGGTGGTGGCTGGGGGGGCACTGGTGGAGGGCGGGGTGCTGGAACACTGTGTGACCGAAACCCCAAGCGTGAACAGCATTGTAATTGTATATCTCACGGTGGTATAATAAAATGTTAAAAAAAAAAAAAAAAAACAAGAGATAATCAGGATGAAGCCAGAAGAAACAACATATGGATCATTGGGGTCCCAGAAGGGCAAGAAGAAAACCCTGATGAAGAAGAAACTTTCAAAGCCATAATTGCTGAGAAGTTCCCGAACTAAAGAACACTTGCCTCAAGATCCAGGAGGCCTGTAGGATACCAGCTAAAAGAAACCCCAACAAGAATACTCCAAGACACATCTTAATAAAAATGACAAAAACTATAGATAGAGATAGAATACTGAAAGCAGCAAGATCAAAGAAGGAAATCACATACAAAGGAACATCTCTAAGATTTACAGCAGACTTCTCTGATGAAACACTCCGAGCCGAAAACAATGGTGGGATATTGTGAAAAGGCTCAATGAACTGCAGGCCTCACCAAGAATTCTTTACCCGGCCAGACTCACATTCAGATATGAAGGAAAGATACACAACTTCATGGATAAGCAACAACTCAGGAACTTCATGGACTCAAAACCAACTTTAAAAAGAAGGACTGAAGGGTCTACTGTAATATGACCAAACCCATAAGCACAACAAGCACAAACAGAAAGATGGCACAAAATCCGATGACAATAATCTTTCTCAATGTCAATGGTCTAAATGCACCAATTAAGAGACACAGAGTAACAAAATGGATTAAAAAAATTGAACCCAACATTCTGCTGTCTACAAGAAACACATCTGAATAATCAGAACAAACACAGACTCAAAGTCAAAGGTTGGAAGACCATTCTCCATGCAAACAACTCCTCCAAAAAGGCTGGTGTGGCCATATTAGTATCAGATAATATAGACTTCAGGCTGAAAAAGGTTAGAAGGGACAACGAAGGCCATTTCTTATTAATTAAGGGGTATGTACACCAGGAAGAAATTACACTACTAAACATATATGCACCCAACGAGGGGCCAGCAAAATACATAAAACAACTGCTAAGAGACCTCAAAGAAGACATTAACAGTAGCACAATAATAGTTGGAGACTTCAACACTGCTCTATCAACGATGGATAGATCAACAAGACTGAAACTCACCAAGGAAATATTGGCCCTGAAGGAAGAAATGGAAGAAAGAGAGCTAGTGGATATATACAGGGCTTTTCATGCCAAAAAAGCTGAATACACATTTTTCTCTAGTGCACATGGAACATTCTCCAAGATAGACCACATGCTGAGCCACAAAGCATACCTCAAAAAAAATAAAAAAGATAGAAATTGTGTCAGCTATCTTTTCAGACCATGATGCACTGAAAATGGAAGTTAACCATACACAGAAAGAGGGAGTCAAACCAAACACCTGGAAACTGAACAGCTCACTCCTGAACAACAAATGGGTCATAGAAGAAATCAAACAGGAAATCCAAAGATTTCTGGAAACAAATGAAAATGAAGACACCAACTATAAGAACTTGTGGGACACGGCAAAAGCCATGTTAAGAGGGAAGTTTATGCTCTGCAAGCATTCATCAGGAAACAAGAAAGGGCCCACATAAATAACCTGACTACACAGCTGAAGACATTAGAAAAAAGACCAACAAAAGGGAGCCCAACCCAGGCAGAAAAAAGGAAATAATAAAACTTAGAGAGGAAATCAATGAGTTGGAAACAAAAAAAAAAATCCAAAAGATTAATGAAACCAAGAGCTGGTTTTTTGAAAAAATTAAACAAGATTGACAAACCATTGGCAAGACTTGTAAGGACAGGGAAAGAGAGAACCCAAATAAACAGAATCAGAAATAAAAAGGGTGACATCACAACAGAAACCACAGAAATCCAAAAGATCATCAGAGATTACTTTGAGAGCCTGTATGCCATGAAACATGAGAATCTAGAAGAAGTGGATCAATTCCTGAAGTCCTATAACCTCCCACGGCTGAAACAAGAAGACCTCCAATACCTGAATAAGCCTATCACCATTGAGGAAATAGAAACAGTAATTAAAAGCCTGCCCAAACACAAAAGCCCAGGTCCAGACGGATTCCCTAGTGAACTCTACCAAACCTTTAAGGAGGGACCTACTGCCAGTCCTTTTCAAGCTCTTCCAGGAAATAGAAGAAACAGAAACACTCCCAAACAGCTTCTATGAGGCACATATCACCCTGATACCCAAAGCAGGGAGAGACAACACAAAGAAATAAAACTACAGACCAATCTCCCTTATGAACACGGATGCTAAGATCTTCAACAAAATACTAGCAAACAGAATCCAAAGACTCATCAAGAAGATTATACATCATGACCAAGTAGAATTCATCCTGGGAATGCAAGGATGGTTCAACATTCGCAAGTCAATCAACATAATACATCATATCAATAAAAGAACAAATAAAAACCATATGATCCTATCAATAGACGCAGAGAAAGCATTTGACAAGATCCAGCACCCGTTCATGATTAAAACCCTCCAGAATATGGGAATTGAAGGGACTTTCCTCAAGATATTTATAGCCATCTACCAAAAGCCCACAGCGAGCATCATTCTCAATGGGGGAAAAGTTGAAAGCCTTCCCCCTGAGATCAGGGACAAGACAAGGTTGCCCACTCTCACCTCTTTTTATTCAATATAGTACTGGAAGTACTTGCCATAGCAATCAGAGAAGAAAAGGATATCAAGGGCATCCAGATAGGCAAGGAAGATGTCAAGCTATCATTATTTGCAGATGACATGATATTATACCTAGAGAACCCTAAACTCTCTACCAAAAAACTCCTAGAAACAATAGATGCATATAGTAGAATGGCAGGATACAAAATCAACACCCAAAAGTCAGTGGCTTTCCTATATACAAATAACGAAAGAGAAGAAAGGGATATTAAGGAAAACAATTCCATTCACAATTGTGCCACAGAAAATCAAATACCTAGGAATCAACCTACCCAAATGTGTAAAGGACCTGTACAAAGAAAACTACAAGACACTGCTCCAAGAGATAAAAGAGGACACAAGGAAATGGAAACATATTCCCTGCTCATGGATGGGGAGAATCAACATTGTCAATATGGTAATACTCCCTAGAGCTCTGTACAGATTCAATGCAGTCCCTATAAGGATACCCATGACATTCTTCAAAGAAATTGACCAAACGCTCCTGAAATTTGTATGGAACAATAAACCCCCAAGGATAGCTAAAGCAATCCTCGGGAAAAAGAAGATGGGAGGCATCACCTTTCCCAACTTCAAACTGTACTACAAGGCAGTAGTAATTAAAACAGCATGGTATTGGAATAAAAACAGACCTGTGGACCTATGGAATAGAATTGAGTATCCTGACACCCAACCTCAAACACATGATCATTTGATCTTTGATAAAGGTGCAACGAGTCTAAAATGGAGTAAGGAAAGCCTCTTCAACAAGTGGTGTTGGGAAAACTGGGCAGCGACATGTAAAAAAAATGAACTTGGACCTGTGTCTAACACCATGCACAAAAATCAGATCAAAATGGATTAGAGATCTCAATATCAGACTTGAATCCATAAAGTACATTGAAGAAAATATAGGAAAAACCCTCCACGACATTGAAGCTAAAGGCATCTTCAAAGGTGAAACATCACTAACAAAGCAACTAGAAGAAAAGATAAACATATGGGACTACATGAGACTAAAAAGCTTCTGCACCTCAAAAGAAACAGTGACTAAGATACAAAAGCAGTCCACAGAATGGGAAAAGAATATTCACCCAATACCCATCTGATAAGGGGTTAATATCCAGGATATATCAGGCACTGGTAGAACTTTACAAGAAGAAAACAAACAACCCCATCAAAAAAATGGGGAGAAGAAATGAACAGAAACTTCAGCAAGGAAGAAATTTGAATGGCCAAAAAACATATGAAAAAATGCTCATCATCACTAATCATCAGAGAGATGCAAATCAAAACAACAATGAGATACCACTTTACACCACAGAGACTGGCACATATTCAAAAGAGCAAGAACAACAAGTGCTGGCGTGGATGTGGGGAAAAGGGACACTCATCCATTGTTGGTGGGAATGCCGGCTGGTACAGCCTTTCTGGAAAACAATATGGACATTCCTCCAAAGACTAGAAATTGAACTCCCATTTGACCCAGCCATACCACTCCTGGGAATCTACTCTGGGAAACCAAAAATACGCAGCAGAAACACCATCCCTACTTTTATGTTCATAGCAGCATTATTCACAATAGCCAGAATCTGGAAGCAACCAGAGTGCCCGAAAATCGATGACTGGATAAAGAAGCTTTGGTACATCTACACAATGGAATACTATGCAGCTGTTAGGAAAAATGAAGTTATAAAATTTGCCTATAAATGGATGGACATGGAGAAGATTATGTTGAGCGAAATTAGCCAGAAGGAGAGAGACAGACACAGAATGAGTGCATTTATCTGCATAACATAAATATATATGTACATATTAAGATACCAATATCCAAGGTCAAGTGAAACATATATCAGGAGGTCTTGTCAAAGGTGGAAATTATCACAAACGTGTGGGAGTCAGAGGCTAGGTAAGACAGAAAATGAAACAGGGTGCTAACAATTGTCGAGGGTACTAATGCCAACCTAGAACTGAGCATTAAATAGAGGCAAAAAGATACACATGACAACCCTTTAATGTATGTTCTGTAATCCATAGTCTGGAGGGAAGGAAAAGAGAAAGAGAGAGAAATGGAAAGAAATAAAGAACCGCCATGGAGCAGGGCTGGGGAGGGGGAGGGAACCGGGGACGTTGGTGGTGGGAGATGGGCACTGGTGGCGGGATGGGTGCTGGAACACTGTATGACAAAAACCCAAATATGAACTTTTTAATTGTATATCTTTGTAATTGTAAAAATAAAAAAATTAAAAAAA
>JAJIBD010005110.1:0-133961 GCA_021461705.1 Cryptotis parvus | reverse complement strand
CCACTTCTGCATGTCACACATCACATCACACACCTAATTATGTAGCACACGCCACTCCTGCACGCACACATCACATCACACACCCACCATGTACACACTCCACTCCTGCACATCGCATCCATCACATCACACACCTACCATGTACACACGCCACTCCTGCACATTACACATCACATCACACACCCACCATGTACACCTCCGCTCCTGCACATCGCACATCACATCACACACCCACCATGTATACACGCCACTCCTGCACGTCACACATCACACACCCACCATGTACACGCTCCACTCTTGCACGCCACACATCATCACACACCACCATGTACATGCGCCACTCCTGCACGTCACACATCACATCACACACCTACCATGTACACACGCCACTCCTGCGTCATACATCACATCACACACCACCATGTACACACGCCACCCTGCATATCACACATCACATCACACACCCACCATGTACACAGCGCCACTCCTGCACGTCCACACATCACATCCACACACCCACCATGTACACACTCCACTCCTGCACGTCACACTCGCATCACACACCCACCATGTACACACTCTCGGCTCCTGCACATCGCACATCACATCACACACCCACCATATGCACACTCGGCTCCTGCACATCGCACATCACATCACACACCCACCATGTACACGCGCCACACCTGCACGTCACCCCCTACATCACATAACACTCCCCACAAAGCACACACACTCCTACACATTGCACACCACTCATATGTTTGACACTCATTCACACTACGCTGCACATACATATCACATATGCCACTTATATACACACCATCTTGAATATCACACATATACACAGCTCACACACATATAAGTCAGATCCTAGCTGTGTGTCCCATATACACTGTGTTGGCACTGGATCTGTCTGGTAACTGAGAGGACCTTATGCGAGGGCAGGGCACACACAGTGTTAGCCCCAGTGCCAGGCCTTGGCATATGCCTGCAGCTGCCCATATTGCAGCTCCTGTGTAGGGTCTCCAGGGGCCCTGACTTCCCTCCCTGGTGGGGCCAACCTTCGATGGCTTTCTCTCCCTATCAGTTCTGGCTATGGAACTCCTGCAGCAGATATTTTGTTGTTTTTGCCTTTGGGCCAGCCCTGGAAGTGCTCATGGGACCCCGTGGTGCTGGTGTGGACCCGGCCCCCATGCCACATGTGATTCCAGCTGTGGGTCTCTCATCCTGCCCATAGCAGACCATTTCTGACGCCTCGTTATGTTCCAGATGATTTCAGCTGCGTTTCTGTCATAATCAGAGGCAATCATTGTCATTCGGTTCTTGCTTCTAAAACAACCATCAATTATAAAAATAATGAATTTCAATTTAAAAGATATTACTCAAGTTCAGGAAAATCCTTTCAGCACGAACTCAGTTTTCTGTCAGCCTGACAAAAACGTGGCACTCTCTCAGTTTCACTGTGCTGCTGGATTTTTAACCTTCCTAGGGGTGCGAGGAGAGGAGAGAGGGGGGCCGTTATGTCTGCTCTTGCCAATCACCAGACTAGTCTCTGTCTTTGAAAGCTGCTGAGCAGAGCCGGGTGGGGGGACCTCCAGGCCTAGCCTGAAAGGAACCTTCAGTGGCTGATGGGGTTGGGGTTTATTTCTCTGTCTCTTTTCTGCTACAAATGGGTGACCACACCACACCTCATTTTATTCTATTTTTTTATTTATTTTTAGTTTTGGGGTCACACCTGACAATGCCTAGGGTTTACTCCTGGCTCTGCACTAAGAGATCACTCTTGAGTGGTGCTTGGGGGCCACCAATGGGATACTGGGAATCGAACCCAGGTTGGCGCGTGCAAGGCAAGCACCTTCTCCGCTGTACTTTGGCTCTGGCCCCCAAACCTCATTAAAAAAAATCAGGCCGAGTTAAGCATAATCTACGCTGCATTTAAAGATGTTTCACTTCTCTTTGTTCTCTTAAACACGCTTCTGTTTTTGACTAACACTAACGATGAGGTGTGAGGCGGAACACCCGTGCCAGGAGATTAAGCAGCAGGCCAGCAGGAGACCACACCAAACCCAGAGTCCTGCGTGCTTGCTGGGAAGTGGGGCGGTGCCAGGGACAGAGGAGCTGTCAGCAGCCCCAGGCCCCACCCACCCCCTCTGCTTGATGTCCCTTTCAGCATTTCCTCAGCACCAAGGGTCTAGCGGCTTTGAGGTCCCTTTGAGACCTGCAAGCAGCCAGGAAAGAAGGAAGGGGGCAGAGTTATGAGGGATCAGGCAGTTCAGTCTCTTTTGTTTACTCATTTGCTCCCGTAATAAATGTGGGGACTTGATCCTGGCCACTAAGGACAGAAAGTGCCCTGAAATGGTGCGAGAGGGAAGCAGGTGGGAAGGCAGTGAGACACAAACGGACCATGGCCAGGAATGGCGGAAGCGCATGCCGACCGCTGATGCCCTCTGCCCAGCGTCCACCCACGAGCTCTGGTCATGCACGGCCCACTAGCCTCTTGGGTCACACTCCTCCCCACTGGCCATCTCAGGTCGTGCTCCTTCCCCTGGCCAGGTCTGGCCTAGTCCCCACTGGCCATCTCAGGTCATGCTCCTCCCCCATGGCCAGGTCTGGTCATGCTCCTTCCGCTGGCAGGGAAGTGATAGTCAGTCACTTCCTGCGTTTCTGTCCTTGCCTTGCCCATCCCTGCGCCCAGGATGCTGGATGCCGATCCTATCTCTCCTGTTGGCCCCTTGCGTCATTCTCCCCGTGTCCCCACCAATCTACTCGGAAGCAGTATCCCAGGGCAGAGGGCCCTCCAGATAAGGCAATAAGAGGGAGGTAACGCCTCCCCCCCATCTCCACCTGTGTCTTGTGCCTGGGATGGGGAGGGCAGTCCTTGGGGAGGTTTGCTCCAGAGAGGTTACGCATATCCATCAAGCCCATGCTGGATCGGTGGGAGCCGGGAGGCTGTCTCAGAGGCTGAAAGAAGCTCGCGCAATGGCAGACTGCACTGGGGAGGCCAGGCTGAGGCCGCCCTGCTCCACGCTGCCGGGCCCCACTCCCGCCCCCTAGTCTATGACTCAGAGGATACCCATCCTGACATCCCGAGTCCACCACATGCAACGCCAGCCTGACCCCGTCTACTGTCTCTTCTGACCCCAAATCAATTGTTTGTGGGGGAGCACTCCCCCATGGGGATCAGGGCTGGTTTCTGGTACATGCGGGACAGAGAAGGGGTTTCTGCTCTTTCCAGTGACCTAGTTTATGCAGCCCTGTGAGAGCGATGGTGCAGCGAGGGAAGAAGGGCTTGGGCTGCAGGTCCCGGGTTGCACTCATACGTCAAGTCTTCTCCCCTTCAGTGGGCAGCTGCGCGTTGGTCACCTGGAGTGTTGCTGGGGGGCGGACCTGGGGTGTGTGTGTGGGATGCAGCCACACCATCTCTCAGTGTCTCTATGTTACACCATCTCTGTGTCTCTGTGCCACACTATCTCTCAATGTCTCTGTGCCATACCATCTCTCAGTGTCTCTGTGCCATACCACCTCTCAGTGTCTCTGTGCCACACCATCTCTGTGTCTCTGTGCCACATCTCTCAGTGTTTCTGTGCCACACTATCTCTCAATGTCTCTGTGCCATATATCTCTCAGTGTCTCTGTGCCATACCACCTCTCAGTGTCTCTGTGCCACACCATCTCTGTGTCTCTGTGCCACACATTTCTCAGTGTCTCTGTGCCACACTATATCTCAATATCTCTGTGCCATATATCTCTTAGGATCTCTGTATCACTCCATCTCTCAGCATCTCTGTGCCACTCCATCTCTCAGCATCTCTGTGCCACTCCATCTCTCAGCATCTCTGTGCCACTCCATCTCTCAGCATCTCTGTGCCACTCCATCTCTCAGCATCTCAGTGCCACTCCATCTCTCAGTCTCTGTGTCACTCCATCTCTCAGCGTCTCTGTGTCACTCCATCTCTCAGCATCTCTGTATCACTCCATCTCTCTCAGCATCTCTGTGTCAGCACCATCTCTCAGCATCTCTGTGCCACTCCATCTCTCAGCATCTCTGTGTCACTCCATCTCTCAGGCGTCTCTGTGCCACCCCATCTCTCAGCGTCTCTGTGCCATACCATCTCTCAGCATCTCTGTGTCACACCATCTCTCAGCATCTCTGTACCACTCCATCTCTCAGCATCTCTGTGTCACACCATCTCTCAGCATCTCTGTGTCACACCATCTCTCAGCATCTCTGTACCACTCCATCTCTCAGCATCTCTGTGCCACTCCATCTCTCAGCATCTCTGTGCCACACCATCTCTCAGCGTCTCTGTGCCACACCATCTCTCAGCGTCTCGGTGCCACCATCTCTCAGCGTCTCTGTGCCACACCATCTCTCAGCGTCTCTGTGCACTCCATCTCTCAGCGTCTCTGTGCCACTCCATCTCTCAGCGTCTCTGTGCCACTCCATCTCTCAGCATCTCTGTGCCGCTCCATCTCTCAAGCATCTCTGTGCCACTCCATCTCTCAGTCTCTGTGTCACTCCATCTCTCAGCGTCTCTGTGTCACTCCATCTCTCAGCGTCTCTGTGCCACTCCATCTCTCAGCATCTCTGTGCCACTCCATCTCTCAGCATCTCTGTGTCACACCATCTCTCAGCGTTTCTGTGCCACACCATCTCTCAGCGTTTCTGTGCCACACCATCTCTCAGCATCTCTGTGCCACTCCATCTCTCAGCATCTCTGTGGCACTCCATCTCTCAGCATCTCTGTGCCACACCATCTCTCAGCGTTTCTGTGTCATACCATCTCTCAGGCGTTTCTGTGCCATACCATCTCTCAGCATTTCTGTGCCACACCATCTCTCAGCGTTTTTGTGCCACACCATCTCTCAGCGTTTCTGTGTCACACCATCTCTCAGCGTCTCTGTGCCACTCCATCTCTCAGCATCTCTGTGTCACACCATCTCTCAGCGTCTCTGTGCCACTCCATCTCTCAGCATCTCTGTGGCACACCATCTCTCAGTTTCTGTGCCACACCATCTCTCAGCGTCTCTGTGGCACTCCATCTCTCAGCATCTCTGTGCCACTCCATCTCTCAGCGTCTCTGTGTCACACCATCTCTCAGTGTCTCTGTGTCACTCCATCTCTCAGCGTCTCTGTGCCACTCCATCTCTCAGCATCTCTGTGTCACACCATCTCTCAGCATCTCTGTAGCACACCATCTCTCAGCATCTCTGTGGCACTCCATCTCTCAGCATCTCTGTGGCACTCCATCTCTCAGCATCTCTAATGCCACTCCATCTCTCAGCATCTCTGTGTCACACCATCTCTCAGCGTTTCTGTGCTTACACCATCTCTCAGCATCTCTGTGCCACTCCATCTCTCAGCATCTCTGTTGCCCTCCATCTCTCAGCATCTCTGTGCCTCCATCTCTCAGTCTGTGTCACTCCATCTCTCAGCGTCTCTGTGTCACTCCATCTCTCAGCGTCTCTGTGCCACTCCATCTCTCAGCATCTCTGTATCACTCCATCTCTCAGCATCTCTGTGTCACACCATCTCTCAGCGTTTCTGTGCCACACCATCTCTCAGCATCTCTGTGCCACTCCATCTCTCAGCATCTCTGTGGCACTCCATCTCTCAGCATCTCTGCGCCACCATCTCTCAGCGTTTCTGTGTCATACCATCTCTCAGCGTTTCTGTGCCATACCATCTCTCCCAGCATTTCTGTGCCACACCATCTCTCAGCGTTTCTGTGCCACACCATCTCTCAGCGTTTCTGTGTCCACACCATCTCTCAGCGTCTCTGTGCCACTCCATCTCTCAGCATCTCTGTGTCACACCATCTCTCAGCGTCTCTGTGCCACTCCATCTCTCAGCATCTCTGTGGCACACCATCTCTCAGCGTTTCTGTGCCACACCATCTCTTAGCATCTCTGTGGCACTCCATCTCTCAGCATCTCTGTGCCACTCCATCTCTCAGTGTCTCTGTGTCACACCATCTCTCAGTGTCTCTGTGTCACTCCATCTCTCAGCGTCTCTGTGCCACACCATCTCTCAGCATCTCTGTGTCACACCATCTCTCAGCATCTCTGTGCCACTCCATCTCTCAGCATCTCTGTGTCACACCATCTCTCAGCATCTCTGTGGCACACCATCTCTCCAGCATCTCTGTGTCAGCACCATCTCTCCAGCATCTCTGTGCCACTCCATCTCTCAGCATCTCTGTGGCACACCATCTCTCAGCGTCTCTGTGTCACACCATCTCTCAGCATCTCTGTGCCACTCCATCTCTCAGTGTCTCTGTGCCACTCCATCTCTCAAGCGTTTCTGTGCCACACCATCTCTCAGCATCTCTGTGGCACACCATCTCTCAAGCGTCTCTGTGTCACACCATCTCTCAGCGTCTCTGTGCCACTCCATCTCTCAGTGTCTCTGTGCCCTCCATCTTTCAGCGTTTCTGTGCCACACCATCTCTCAGCATCTCTGTGGCTCACCATCTCTCAGCGATCTCTGTGCCACTCCATCTCTCAGCATCTCTGTGGCATACCATCTCTCAGCGTCTCTGTGCCACTCCATCTCTCAGCATCTCTGTGTCACACCATCTCTCAAGCGTCTCTGTGTCACACCATCTCTCAGCATCTCTGGCACACCATCTCTCAGCATCTCTGTGTCACACCATCTCTCAGCATCTCTGTGTCACACCATCTCTCAGCGTCTCTGTGTCACACCATCTCTCAGCGTCTCTGTGTCACTCCATCTCTCAGCGTTTCTGTGCCACACCATCTCTCAGCATCTCTGTGCCACTCCATCTCTCAGCGTCTCTGTGGCACACCATCTCTCAAGCGTCTCTGTGTCACACCATCTCTCAGGCGTCTGTGTGCCACTCCATCTCTCAGTGTCTCTGTGCCACTCCATCTCTCCAGGTTTCTGTGCCACACCATCTCTCAGCATCTCTGTGGCACACCATCTCTCAAGCGTCTCTGTGCCACTCCATCTCTCAGCATCTCTGTGGCACACCATCTCTCAGCGTCTCTGTGCCCTCCATCTCTCAGCATCTCTGTGGCACACCATCTCTCAAGCGTCTCTGTGTGCACCATCTCTCAGCATCTCTGTGGCACTCCATCTCTCAGCATCTCTGTGGCACTCCATCTCTCAGCATCTCTGTGCCACTCCATCTCTCAGCATCTCTGTGTCACACCATCTCTCAAGCGTTTCTGTGCCACACCATCTCTCAGCATCTCTGTGCCGCTCCATCTCTCAGCATCTCTGTGCCCTCCATCTCTCCAGCATCTCTGTGCCACTCCATCTCTCAGTCTGTGTCACTCCATCTCTCAGGCGTCTCTGTGTCCCTCCATCTCTCAGCGTCTCTGTGCCACTCCATCTCTCAGCATCTCTGTATCACTCCATCTCTCAGCATCTCTGTGTCACACCATCTCTCAGCGTTTCTGTGCCACACCATCTCTCAGCATCTCTGTGCCACTCCATCTCTCAGCATCTCGTGGCACTCCATCTCTCAACATCTCTGTGCCACACCATCTCTCAGCGTTTCTGTGTCATACCATCTCTCAGCGTTTCTGTGCCATACCATCTCTCAGCATTTCTGTGTCACACCATCTCTCAGCGTCTCTGTGCCACTCCATCTCTCAGCATCTCTGTGGCACACCATCTCTCAGCGTTTCTGTGCCACACCATCTCTCAGCGTCTCTGTGGCACTCCATCTCTCAGCATCTCTGTGCCACTCCATCTCTCGAGCGTCTCTGTGTCACACCATCTCTCAGTGTCTCTGTGTCACTCCATCTCTCAGCGTCTCTGTGCCACTCCATCTCTCAGCATCTCTGTGTCACACCATCTCTCAGCATCTCTGTGGCACACCATCTCTCAGCATCTCTGTGGCACTCCATCTCTCAGCATCTCTGTGGCACTCCATCTCTCAGCATCTCTGTGCCACTCCATCTCTCAGCATCTCTGTGTCACACCATCTCTCAGCGTTTCTGTGCCACACCATCTCTCAGCATCTCTGTGCCACTCCATCTCTCAGCATCTCTGTGCCACTCCATCTCTCAGCATCTCTGTGCCACTCCATCTCTCAGTCTGTGTCACTCCATCTCTCAGCGTCTCTGTGTCACTCCATCTCTCAGCGTCTCTGTGCCACTCCATCTCTCAGCATCTCTGTATCACTCCATCTCTCAGCATCTCTGTGTCACACCATCTCTCAGCGTTTCTGTGCCACTCCATCTCTCAGCATCTCTGTGGCACTCCATCTCTCAGCATCTCTGTGGCGCTCCATCTCTCAGCATCTCTGTGCCACACCATCTCTCAGCGTTTCTGTGTCATACCATCTCTCAGCGTTTCTGTGCCATACCATCTCTCAGCATTTCTGTGCCACACCATCTCTCAGCGTTTCTGTGCCACCATCTCTCAAGCGTTTCTGTGTCACACCATCTCTCAGCGTCTCTGTGCCACTCCATCTCTCAGCATCTCTGTGTCACACCATCTCTCAGCGATCTCTGTGCCACTCCATCTCTCAGCATCTCTGTGGCACACCATCTCTCAGCGTTTCTGTGCCACACCATCTCTTAGCATCTCTGTGGCACTCCATCTCTCAGCATCTCTGTGCCACTCCATCTCTCAGCGTCTCTGTGTCACACCATCTCTCAGTGTCTCTGTGTCCTCCATCTCTCAGCGTCTCTGTGCCACACCATCTCTCAGCATCTCTGTGTCACACCATCTCTCAGCATCACTGTGCCACTCCATCTCTCAGCATCTCTGTGTCACACCATCTCTCAGCATCTCTGTGGCACACCATCTCTCAGCATCTCTGTGTCACACCATCTCTCAGCATCTCTGTGCCACTCCATCTCTCAGCATCTCTGTGGCACACCATCTCTCAGCGTCTCTGTGTCACACCATCTCTCAGCATCTCTGTGCCACTCCATCTCTCAGTGTCTCTGTGCCACTCCATCTCTCAGCGTTTCTGTGCACACCATCTCTCAGCATCTCTGTGGCACACCATCTCTCAGCGTCTCTGTGTCTCACCATCTCTCAGCGTCTCTGTGCCACTCCATCTCTCAGTGTCTCTGTGCCACTCCATCTTTCAGCGTTTCTGTGCCACACCATCTCTCAGCATCTCTGTGGCTCACCATCTCTCAGCGTCTCTGTGCCACTCCATCTCTCAGCATCTCTGTGTCACACCATCTCTCTAGCGTCTCTGTGTCGCACCATCTCTCAGCATCTCTGTGGCACACCATCTCTCAGCATCTCTGTGTCACACCATCTCTCAGCATCTCTGTGTCACACCATCTCTCAGCGTCTCTGTGTCACACCATCTCTCAGCGTCTCTGTGTCACTCCATCTCTCAGCGTTTCTGTGCCACACCATCTCTCAGCATCTCTGTGCCACTCCATCTCTCAGCGTCTCTGTGGCACACCATCTCTCAGCGTCTCTGTGTCACACCATCTCTCAGCGTCTGTGTGCCACTCCATCTCTCAGTGTCTCTGTGCCACTCCATCTCTCAGCGTTTCTGTGCCACACCATCTCTCAGCATCTCTGTGGCACACCATCTCTCAGCGTCTCTGTGCCACTCCATCTCTCAGCATCTCTGTGGCACACCATCTCTCAGCGTCTCTGTGCCACTCCATCTCTCAGCATCTCTGTGGCACACCATCTCTCAGCGTCTCTGTGTCACACCATCTCTCAGCATCTCTGTGGCACTCCATCTCTCAGCATCTCTGTGGCACTCCATCTCTCAGCATCTCTGTGCCACTCCATCTCTCAGCATCTCTGTGTCACACCATCTCTCAGCGTTTCTGTGCCACACCATCTCTCAGCATCTCTGTGCCACTCCATCTCTCAGCATCTCTGTGCCACTCCATCTCTCAGCATCTCTGTGCCACTCCATCTCTCAGTCTGTGTCACTCCATCTCTCAGCGTCTCTGTGTCACTCCATCTCTCAGCGTCTCTGTGCCACTCCATCTCTCAGCATCTCTGTATCACTCCATCTCTCAGCATCTCTGTGTCACACCATCTCTCAGCGTCTCTGTGCCACTCCATCTCTCAGCATCTCTGTGGCACACCATCTCTCAGCGTCTCTGTGCCCTCCATCTCTCAGCATCTCTGTGGCACACCATCTCTCAGCGTCTCTGTGTCACACCATCTCTCAGCATCTCTGTGGCACACCATCTCTCAGCGTCTCTGTGCCACTCCATCTCTCAGCATCTCTGTGGCACACCATCTCTCAGCGTCTCTGTGTCACACCATCTCTCAGCATCTCTGTGGCACTCCATCTCTCAGCATCTCTGTGGCACTCCATCTCTCAGCATCTGTGCCACTCCATCTCTCAGCATCTCTGTGTCACACCATCTCTCAGCGTTTCTGTGCCACATATCTCTCAGCATCTCTGTGCCACTCCATCTCTCAGCATCTCTGTGCCACTCCATCTCTCAGCATCTCTGTGCCACTCCATCTCTCAGTCTGTGTCACTCCATCTCTCAGCGTCTCTGTGTCACTCCATCTCTCAGCGTCTCTGTGCCACACCATCTCTCAGCATCTCTGTGCCACTCCATCTCTCAGCATCTCTGTGGCACTCCATCTCTCAGCATCTCTGTGCCACACCATCTCTCAGCGTTTCTGTGTCATACCATCTCTCAGCGTTTCTGTGCCATACCATCTCTCAGCATTTCTGTGCCACACCATCTCTCAGCGTTTCTGTGCCACACCATCTCTCAGCGTTTCTGTGTCACACCATCTCTCAGCGTCTCTGTGCCACTCCATCTCTCAGCATCTCTGTGTCACACCATCTCTCAGCGTCTCTGTGCCACTCCATCTCTCAGCATCTCTGTGGCACACCATCTCTCAGCGTTTCTGTGCCACACCATCTCTTAGCATCTCTGTGGCACTCCATCTCTCAACATCTCTGTGCCACTCCATCTCTCAGCGTCTCTGTGTCACACCATCTCTCAGTGTCTCTGTGTCACTCCATCTCTCAGCGTCTCTGTGCCACACCATCTCTCAGCATCTCTGTGTCACACCATCTCTCAGCATCTCTGTGCCACTCCATCTCTCAGCATCTCTGTGTCACACCATCTCTCAGCATCTCTGTGGCACACCATCTCTCAGCGTCTCTGTGTCACACCATCTCTCAGCATCTCTGTGCCACTCCATCTCTCAGTGTCTCTGTGCCACTCCATCTCTCAGCGTTTCTGTGCCACACCATCTCTCAGCATCTCTGTGGCACACCATCTCTCAGCGTCTCTGTGTCACACCATCTCTCAGCGTCTCTGTGCCACTCCATCTCTCAGTGTCTCTGTGCCACTCCATCTCTCAGCGTTCTGTGCCACACCATCTCTCAGCATCTCTGTGGCACACCATCTCTCAGCGTCTCTGTGCCACTCCATCTCTCAGCATCTCTGTGGCACACCATCTCTCAGCGTCTCTGTGCCACTCCATCTCTCAGCATCTCTGTGTCACACCATCTCTCAGCGTCTCTGTGTCACACCATCTCTCAGCATCTCTGTGGCACACCATCTCTCAGCATCTCTGTGTCACACCATCTCTCAGCATCTCTGTGTCACACCATCTCTCAGCGTCTCTGTGTCACACCATCTCTCAGCGTCTCTGTGTCACTCCATCTCTCAGCGTTTCTGTGCCACACCATCTCTCAGCATCTCTGTGCCACTCCATCTCTCAGCGTCTCTGTGGCACACCATCTCTCAGCGTCTCTGTGTCACACCATCTCTCAGCGTCTGTGTGCCACTCCATCTCTCAGTGTCTCTGTGCCACTCCATCTCTCAGCGTTTCTGTGCCACACCATCTCTCAGCATCTCTGTGGCACACCATCTCTCAGCGTCTCTGTGCCACTCCATCTCTCAGCATCTCTGTGGCACACCATCTCTCAGCGTCTCTGTGCCACTCCATCTCTCAGCATCTCTGTGTCACACCATCTCTCAGCGTCTCTGTGTCACACCATCTCTCAGCATCTCTGTGTCACACCATCTCTCAGCATCTCTGTGTCACACCATCTCTCAGCGTCTCTGTGTCACACCATCTCTTAGCGTCTCTGTGTCACTCCATCTCTCAGGCGTTTCTGTGCCACACCATCTCTCAGCATCTCTGTGCCACTCCATCTCTCAGCGTCTCTGTGGCACACCATCTCTCAGCATCTCTGTGCTGCAGAGATGCTTTGAACAGCCTCAGCGTCTATGACCCTGCTGGGGTTCACCTCAGCGTTTTTCATTATTTCCATACTTGAGCCTGACCTCATGGGGGGCCCTGTTCACTCACCTACACCCTCACTTCTGCACACACCCACCGCTGGCCTTGCTTTGCACTCAATGCTCTTCCTAAGCACAAGGGACAGAGTGTGGCCTCGTCAATGACTGAGGGAGCTGGGGCCCCCCCCCCCCCACTCCCCACACCTCCTGGGTCGCCCGTGGGCAGCCCCAGAGGCCCAGGCCAACCTGCTTGAACACACACAGCAGCGGGTGCAGGGCAGATCATCTTGACTTTCAACCTTCTAGAAGGAAAAGGACACAGACAAATAGGAGGGTGACCTTGTGAGGGAGCACATGGGCAACACCTCAAGCAGAGAGGCCTCAGAGCTCTTCGCTGGGGCTTGGAGTTGGAACCGCCGGTTGCTGTGGAAGCTGCTGTGGTGGCAGCTTGCTGGGGGGGCTCCAGCTCACAGGTGCCAACACTGGCGGGGGCAGCGCCAGCTGCCTCGGACCCTCCTGCATTCTCCAGACTCTGTCTCCTCGGCTTTGCTGCCCTGCTCCTCTGCAGACAGCCCCATCTCTGGAGAGCTGGCGGGCCCAGGGGTTTCTGGAGCCAGACCCCAGAATCCTGCATAGTCTGTCTCCGGAAATCTCCCCCAGGACGCGAAGTTTCCCCCAGTTTCAGACTCCCCAACCAAACAAACGTCACTTTCCTGTCCTAGAGGCAGACCAAATTAGCATTTACCAGAGAAAGGGGCTTCTTTTTCCTTTCTTCTTTTATTTGCAAATCATATAACTCTAAATTACCTTCAATTTCCTAAATGGGATTTGGCTCCAGATTCACTCTGGTATGGAGTAGTCTGTAATGAGATTATATTATGTTTGGGGAAAAAAACATTCAAATGACCAAGATAATTAATTTTGCATAACAACCAACATATAGCAAGATCCAACCAACATATAGCAAGATCCATTTGAGCTATCCAGCCATAACTCAAAGCCTGCAACCTGCCCTAGCACCCCGGGGTGATAATGCTTCTCTCAAAACACAGCAACAAAGGCAGCTGCAGGGCCCTCAAAGGGAAAGCTGTCAGCTGGGAGCACCGTGGGCCTGGGTGCTTTCAGCTCCGGCCAGCCATGGCCTGTTTTCAGTCTGTCCTTTGTCCCAGCTCTCTCCTGGGGCCGGGAAGCAAAGTAAGCCTCCAGGCCCAGAAGTGACTTTGGAGCGAGAATCAAGCCTGCCTGAGGATTCCGGCAGGCTCATTTCAGACTCAGCCTAGGGAAGAATGACAGGGTGTGCATGTGTGTGTGCACTGCGTGGGGTATGTGGAACGCACACACGTGTTATATGTTGTATTGCATATGGGCACATGTGTGTGCACTGCGTGGGGTATGTGGAATGCACACACGTGTTATATGTTGTATTGCATATGGGCACATGTGTGTGCACTCCGTGGGTATGTGGAATGCACACACATGTTATATGTTGTATTGCATATGGGCACATGTGTGCCTCCGTGGGGTATGTGGAATGCACACACGTGTTATATGTTGTATTGCATTTGGGCACATGTGTGCACTGCGTGGGGTATGTGGAACCACACACGTGTTATATGTTGTATTGCATATGGGCACATGTGTGTGCACTGCGTGGGGTATGTGGAATGCACACACGTGTTATATGTTGTATTGCATATGGGCACATGTGTGTGCACTGCGTGGGGTATGTGGAATGCACACACGTGTTATATGTTGCATTGCATATGGGCACATGTGTGTGCACTGCGTGGGGTATGTGGAATGCACACACGTGTTATATGTTGTATTGCATATGGGCACATGTGTGTGCACTGCGTGGGGTATGTGGAATGCACACACGTGTTATATGTTGCATTGCATATGGGCACATGTGTGCACTACGTGGGTATGTGGAATGCACATGTGTTATATGTTGCATTGCATATGGGCACATGTGTGTGCACTGCGTGGGGTATGTGGAATGCACACATGTGTTATATGTTGTATTGCACATGGGCACATGTGTGTGACTCCGTGGGGTATGTGGAATGCACACACGTGTTATATGTTGTATTGCATATGGGCACATGTGTGTGCACTGCGTGGGGTATGTGGAATGCACACACATGTTATATGATGTATTGCACATGGGCACATGTGTGTGCACTGCGTGGGGTATGTGGAATGCACACATGTTATATGATGTATTGCATATGGGTACATGTGTGTGCATTTGTGGTAAGATGCATATATGTATGTGCATGCATGTGTGGTTCATGTGTGTGTACCTGTGTGTGGCTGACTAGGCATTGCATGCCCTGGAAATGGCCCAGTGGCAGCTTGGCTAGGTCTCAGCAAAGAGGCTGTGGACTTCTGGCCAGCATAGTGCCACTCATAGGAAGGTCCGTTGGGGACCAGGAAGGCAGGAAGTACATGACTGGGAGTCGGGGCAGAGGCAGCATCTGTCACTTGATGAGGAGAGAGGCCTGGTTCCCCGTGTGCAGATGGACGTTCTGGAAGTACCTTCAGGAGTGGCCACGACTGGTAATGGTGCAGCACCCGCATGTCCGCTGCACCTCACCCAGGAGAGAAGCCCCCACCCCATGCTACCCCAGGTGCTAGGGAAGGTTGGGGCTGAGAAGAGGATTCCAAACCTGCAGACTGCAGGGCAGATTGCTCAGCTGAGTCACCGTCAGGTTTCACGATTTGTTATTATTTTTGTGTGGTACTTGACGGTGTCCAGGGCTGACTCTGGTTCTGCTCAGGGATCACTCCTCGGAGGACCATATGGAAAACAGGATGGAACCTGGGTCAGCCACATGCAAGGCAAATGCCCTCCCCATTGCACTATGGCTTCAGCCCTGTGTAAGCAGCGGTTTAAGCCTGAATTTTCTTGTGCGAAGCTCATTTTCACAGGCTCCCTCCCACCACTGTCCTCAGGCTCAGGCGAGGATCCTGTGACTCCTCCAGCATCCAGGGAGTGCCACACGGTGTGTGACAGCTGGCAAGGCTCGGCTGAGGGGCAGAGCCGCACACGTGTGGTCCCTGAGGTAGGGGTCTGTGCCCCCATCACCACAGGTGGCAGGGAAGGGGTCTCACAGGGCACTTGGGCCTGCTCCTCCCACATGTCTGGGACCCCCTTTCTGAGCAACCCCACTGCCTGCTTTACTCTCAACCCCAGGGTAGGACTGAAGCCCCCTCCTGTGTCTCTCAGACCCTCTGCCTAGGTGGCCCTAGCTCCAGGCTGGCCCCCACCAGCAGCTTCTCTCCCTCTCCCCGTCCAGCAGCCAGAGAGTTGCTGGGCACATCCCTGACATGAGCCCATGGTGATGGTGTGGCCTGAGCTCCTGCTCTCGGACAGATCCAGGACCTCCCTCCCCCTGCCCCCATCCCGCACCGCCCAGTAGGAGGGACTGGGTTCAGTCATTTGTTTCCCAGTTATTGGGTCCCAGCGGCCTCTACAGGGGTCCCCCATTGTGGGCTTATGACTGGGTGATGGCAGGTGCCAGAGGAGGGGAGTGTGGCAGAGACAGAGTCTGGGTAGGGAGAGAGGGACGACAGCACCCAGGTCTCTAGAGACCCGGCTCCCACTCATGGTCTGTGTACCCAGATCCCAGGAGCAGTTGGGCAGAGACCCCAGCCCCTGCAGAGAAAGAGAGATGGGAACAGAGGGTCATTCTGAAATTTGCATGTCTGCCACGCTGCTGGTTCTCAGTCCCTGACGGGGAGTGGGTGGTGGCGGCGGGCCATGAAAGGACGGAAATAGGGGTTAGCGGTTTCACCACAGGTGAGGGAAATGTTGGCCTGAAACTCAAGGAAAAGATCAGAACTGACGCCCGAACTCCTCGTGGCGCTGTGTGAGAGCTTAGGTTGCTCCCCAAGCCACAGTCATGGGGTCAGGAACTCCAGCGTGACTCCAGCAGAGAACATCTAGCTCAGCAGCGAGACTCCAGATGTGTGTCTTGTCTGGGTTCCTGGTCTTGGAAATCCTTTAGGATTTCCCCTGGGCTCCCAACTTCCTGATCATATTCCAAGGCAGATTCCAATTAGAATTCAAGTGGCCGGGCTGCAGATGGACCGCGCAGCTGGGCTCTGTGGCTGGGCTCTGCCTAGCAGGGTTCTGTGTGGCCAGGTTATGCGGCCTGGCTGTGTGGCTGCACTCCGCACGGACTCTGCATGGCTGGATTCTGTGTAACCAGGCTCTGTACCGTCTCTGCTGGACTCTGCTTAGCTGGGTGGACCTTTCTTCACTACACTGCAAATCACCCAGTTGTGTGCATGTGGAAGAGACCCCTGAACATGGCAAACCCCAGCTCCCTGCCACAGAGCATAACCTTTGCTGAGAAAGTCCTCCCTGGCTAGTCCTATTATGGAAGCCTTGGAAATCCGTGGAGATTCATTTACAGGGAAATAAAAAGGTTTGCATTTCTAATCGGCTAGGAACCATTAACTTGCCTCCTGACTCCAGCCTGCCTGCCAGGGATGTGAGCAAGACAGATGGAAACGCAGTGGCCAGCACGTGGACTCAAACCAACCCCACCCCCACCAGAGCTGCCGCACCTCAGCCGCCCGCCCAGGGGTCCTAAAGCTAACAATGGTTTGCTTTATAGCCTTGTGTGAAGCCGCCTTTGTCCAGTGCGATGTTTCTCAACAGCTCTGAAATATGTGAGTGCATTCCTCCAACACTTGTAATTTAGTCCCAATTGCTGCTTGCTGGTGGCACACACTGCAGATGAAAATAAACAAGATTCATACTTATTTTCAAGCACGTTGCAATATGAGCAAAATTAACTTTGGTAAATAAGACCCTTCTGAGGAAGGATGGAGTCTCTGGGAAAAGCCCTGTGCCCTGAAAACGAATTCAGGGCTGCAGAGACCCGCAATCAGGACAAGAATAGCAATTTCAGGACGGCCACGTAGCAGCAAACAGTCACTGGCTGCTTGCACCTGGCTCAGGAGGGACCGCCAAATGCGGTCACTCTCGCAAGGGGGACACAGGCTCGTGCTAATGGCCACTCCTGATGTAAATGCCAGCCTGGCAGTGGGGGCGTCCAGGTCAGAGAGGGTTGGAACTAGGAGGTGGCCAGGACAACCTTAGAGCTGTGGGCTGGACACTCAATCTCGCCATGAGCAGGTCAGGGCCACAGAGCCTGCAGAGGACCCGGGATTGGGAGGAGGGTTCCCCAGGGCTGCTCAGAAGAGAGGAACGATTGAGTTGGAGAGTGCAGGGTGTGGATGCCGCTGTGGGTGGAGGGCATGTGCCACCTGGGGTTCTATTAAGCATGGGAAGTCAGCTCTTGGGGAGCTGGTGATGGGTGGGGTGATGGAGAGGACAAAGGCGGGCAGTGGGGGGGAAAACGCAGGCAATGGGCAGGGCTAAAGAGAGCAATGGGCAGGGCTTGGAGTGGGGGTGGTGTAGGAGGACAGCGTGGGGGGATGGTGTAGGACAGTGTGGGGGATGGTAGGTGATGGTGTGGGGGATGGTAGGTGATGGTGTGGGGGATGGTAGGTGATGGTGCGGGGATGGTAGGTGATGGTGTGGGGGATGGTAGGTGATGGTGCGGGGGATGGTAGGTGATGGTGTGGGGATGGTAGGTGATGGTGTGGGGATGGTAGGTGATGGTGTGGGGGGATGGTAGGTGATGGTGTGGGGGATGGTAGGTGATGGTGTGGGGATGATAGGTGATGGTGTGGGGATGGTAGGTGATGGTGTGGGGATGGTAGGTAATGGTGTGGGAGATGGTAGGTGATGGTGTGGGGATGGTAGGTGATGGTGTGGGGGATGGTAGGTGATGGTGTGGGGATGGTAGGTGATGGTGCGGGGGACGGTGTGTAGGGTGGTGTGTGGGGTGATGTGAGGGACAGTGTGGGGGCCAGTGTGAGTGGTGTGAGGGAACGTGCAGGGTGGGCTAGGGTGACTGCCGCGGATGGTGTGGATGAAGTAGGGGACGTCGGGTGGGGTGGTGTGAGGAGTGGTGTGAGCATCCCAGTCAAGGGCCAGCTAGGGTAGAGGTCAGTGAGGCAGCTGGCAGTCCCTGTGGAGGACTAGAGAGTGGACTTGGGCCCCAGCTTCCCTGGAGGTGGGCAGGGAGCACCTGGTGATCTGAGCACTCTGGAAAAGGGCCGGTAGCAGTGCTGCTGCTTGCAGAGCAAGGGGTGACCTGACCATGCCCTGACCCACGGGGGCAGATAGAAATTAAGCTTTGTCTTTGGAGTCCAGCAGGGGGAAACCGAGGCTCAGGAGGGGCACTGCCATTTCCATGATTCCTTGGGAATGGGGGATTCCAATTGCAAACCCAAGTTCTTAAGCGAAAACCACTTCAGGTGCGAGCCGAGATGCCCAGAGTGGACACAGCCCCTTGACTGCGAACCCAAAGTTCTACTGGAGAGAGGCTGGTTGGAAGGAGAAAATACCCCCAGAGTGTGGGTGAGCGTCTTTCCCTGCTGGGGCTGGCTTTGGGGCATTTCTTGTTTGTGATGAACCCTCACCTGGACAGGCAGGGCTCACGCCCTGCCTTTCGCTCCTTTTCATTCAGAGAATGAGAGTTGAGGGGTTCCTGGTTGGCTGGGGTCCACTGCTGTCCCTGCCTGGTACTGTCCCTGCCTGTCTCTGAAGGTCAGACCGGACAGGGCTCCCCCTCCCGCAGGAAAGAATTACGAGTCTCTCCGGGCCCAGTGCTGCTTGCTTGGGCACTGCAGGGATATTCACTCTGTCCTCACAGCACAGCCCAGTTGCCGGTGTAGACTGTATATTCCAGCACAGCCACTTCTGATTTGGAGCTGGGGAGGGCAGGGTGAGGGGCGGGCTGGGAGGGGGCAGGCAGTGCTTTTAGGAGCTGTTACAGCACCTTACACAGAGATCTCTGTTTGCCTTTGGGGTAACACCGCGGCAGTGCTCAGGGCTACCTGGTTCTGCGCTTGGGTCATTCCCTGCTGAGCTGGGGACAGCCCCAGGGCCTCTGCTTGGGAGGCTCAGCTCAGCCCAGCAGAGCGGCTCTCTGATGTAGTAAAGGCAAACAGGGAGCTGAGGATGAGCGAGTTATCCCGGCACCCAGCACTTAGCCCGGAGGCTGAGGGGGAGCTGTTTCCTTCTGACGAGCCAGAGCCATTTGTCATGTGGTGTTTGAGACGTTCACATTCAGCAGCCCTTGTTAGCCATGGCTGTCTCACGCCCAGGAAGGGAGTGGAGGGAAAAGGAGGAGGGAGAGGAGAGGTGAGGAGGGGAGAGGAGGAGGGAAGGTGGAGGGAAGAAGGGGAAGGGAGGGGGAGAGGAGAGGAAAGGAGAAGCAAGGAGGGGAGAGGAGGGAGAGGAGGGGAGGGGAGGGAGGAGGCGGGAGGGGAAGGAAAGGTGACCGGGTCCCCAAGAGGCCGCTCTACTCTCTTGGGAGTCAGAATGTGACCTTCACCACAATGAATCACATTTAAGGGCTTAGACCCTGGGGGAGGAGTGGGAGGCTTGCCCCAGACCCCCTCTCGCCTGTAGCCCTGGGGGGCTCAAGCCCACCACTGCCCATGGCCTCCTCTTGGCCAGGCCTGAGTCAGTTGAATGCTCGTAGGGGCAGGGGCTCCCAGGGCTGGGGGCTGCAGCCTGTATTCTGGAGCTGTGGCTGATCTTGGGGAGAGCAGGGGAGACCTCACAGGCTTTGTTTCCTGTCAGAGCAGAGGCCCAGCAGGTGGTCTTGGCTGGGGCTGCCCTTGGTGCTCCACAGGACACTTGGGTCCCAGGGAGGCTGGTCTGCAGTGGGCACTGAGGCTGCATCTGGGCTTGGTCCTGATGCAGGTGAGGCAGAAGCAGCGGTGGCAGGTCTCTGTTCGATCGTGATTCCCAGGTTCTTCAATATTTTCAAGAATGAAAATATTGAATAATAAAGATGCTCAGACTCAGAATTAGGAGGTAGAAAAGTTTATTGGAAAGTAGAGGGAGAAAGGAAAGGAACTCCCCTTGCAGGGAGGAACTTAGTATAGGACTAAGTTTAAGTAAGGGATTTTGTGTAGGCTCTTTTAAAGGCCTTCTGATTGTTATCAACCAAGGATTACAGAGAATGCCGGAAATCTTCAGGGTGGTCTCACTGGTTTGGGTCTTTCCTGCTATCTGCCTCAGGTATTGATTATTATCTTAGTCTTGTGACTCCTGGGTCCAGACAGAATTGTCTGGTCCTGGGGAAACCAGGAATGTTAAAGATAGGGCCTTAGGATGAGGTGGGGTGGGTCAATGGGGAGAAATGGAACTGCTGGCGAGGAGAAGCGGTGGGCTTCTCTCAGGTTGGCAAGGGAAACTGAGGCTTCCTCTTTCAGTTCTATCTCTAGATCCTGAGGGGCACCTTGGGGATGCGGATGGAGTTTGGGGGGCAGGGAGGAGCCGGGATCTGCCCAGGGCACGGGCCTCCTTGAGAGTCCTTCCCCCTCCCACAGCTACAGCTCCCTGAGGCCTGGGGTATAGCGGTGTTGCTGCAGCAGGGCAGTCTCCAGCCCTTGGGCCCTGCACAACTTCCTTGGGGAAGAGCCCTGCTGGCTGACCGGAAGAAGCTGTGGGTTGGGCCCTGTGGGCTTGGGAACAAGCGCCGCCTGCAGTGCTGAAATAGGACACACTGGATTTTGAAGCTCTCAGGAGCCGGGCATGGGGGCCTGGAGGAAGACAGGGTGCACACCTCCCTGAGAGCCTCCGCTGCTGCCTGTCCCCTCGGTCCCGGGCACTGCCGCATGCCACGAGAGAGATACAGGGTGCCCCTCGAGGAGGAGGGAGGGGAGAGGGGAGTACAGGGTCTCTGGGGGTACAGGGGGTGGGGAAGAAGGGGTGTTTCGTAGGTGCCACTGATGCTTTCCTGTAAATGGCCAAATCCTACCCCCGGCCCTGTGACTGTGGCCAAATCCTGCCCCGGCCCTTGTGACTGTGGCCAAATCCTGCCCCTGGATCTGTGATGCAGGCATGTCTGGAAATGGGGTCAGGGTAGGGTGAGGCGTGAGGGTGGGCATCACCACTTATGTTTGGGTCTTCATCAAGCAGACACTGGGCCCAAACATGGACTATGCCAGGTGAGGTGGAGCTTAGGTTTGGCCTTGCCCATGCCAAGGGAGGTCAGGGCAGTTGGCAAGCTGTGTATGAGTGTGAGTTTGAGAGAGTGGGTGTGACTGTGTGCATGTACTCCTGAGTATGTGAATATTATTGTGTGAATCTTTCATTATATATGAGTGTGTGAATGTGAAAATGTGCATAAGTGTGTCAATGTGATTGTGTTAATGTGTATGAGTGTATAGATGTGTTCTTGTGAATGTGAGTGCAATGTATAAGGGTGTGCTTGAGTGTGAGTAAATGTGTGTGTGTGTGTGTGTGTCTGCCTGAGTGAGCATGTATGAGTGAGAATAAGAATGTATGTGAGGTCAGAGCCCGCCCAGGAGGGACGCTGACCTCATGACCAGATTAACAGAACAAGACGAGTTCGAGCCCAGGTGGGGCAGCTCCTAGAGGTAGGAATCTCTGGGAATTCGTCCAGATGGAGCTGGGGTTGCCCCTTCCCCTCTCCATTTTGTTTGAGCCCAGTAGCCCCACCCAGGAGCTGCCCTGGGGCTGACCAGCCTCAGACGCAGCTGGGGGAACTGGAACTCAGCTCTCCCCTAGCTCAGCTGACCATGAGGCCCCTAAGTCGTGTGGCCGCTTGCGGCCACACAGTCCATCAAAATAGTGGAAACAGTTATGTCCTTTAATGTACTGCATTCTATGATGTGTAGGAAAGGTAGGCGGGAGGGATAGATAAAGAGGAGAGAAAAGATATACAGAACCTGCCAAGTAGTTGGGGTACAGGAGGGGGAGGGAGGTGGGGACATTGGTGATGGGAGATGGGTTCGGGTGGAGGGATGGGTGTTGGACACTGTAGAACCAAAACGCGAGCATGAGCATCTTGCAATTGTATGTCTAAAAATGGTGTAATAAATTAAAAAAAAAAAGAGGAAAAAAAAAGAATTATGTGAGGGGCCGGAGTGATAGAACAGCGGGCAGGGTGTATGCCTTGCATGCAGTAGGATCCAGGGGTGGTTTGATCCCAGCATCCCATGTGGTCCCCCGAGCACTGCCAGGAGTAATTCCTGAGTGCAGAGCCAGGAGAAACCCCTCAGCATCGCCAGGTGTGACCCAAAAGGCCAGAAAAAAAAAGAAAGAACATACCAGCCTATCACAGCCCAGCACGCAAGGCCGCAGCGGCCGCTCGGTCATCAATAAATGCTGGATTTAGAGATGACTACAAGAGTATGCTACCCTCACGGCAGAGTCTGGCAAGCTACCCATGTCGTATTTGATATGCCAAATCACTGTATCACTGTATAACTGTCTTCCCATTCATCATCGATTTGCTCAAGCGGGCCCCAGTAACATCTCCATATGTCCTGTCTCATGCTAGTAGAGCCCAAGGCATCTTCTTGCTCCAGGAACATAAAGAGCCTCAATCCATTCTGGAATGAGGTCTATAATTGTTACTGGTATTTGGCATATATATCAAATAGAACATGGGTAGCTTGCCAGGCTCTGCCGTGCAGGTAGCATACTCTTGTAGGCATCTCTAAATCCAGCAATTATTGATGAACTGCGCGCGCAAGCGGCCACGCCAGCCGGGCACTGATAGGCTGGTCTGCTGGGTGGAGGTCTGACGCGAGAGAAGTCCGGATGTGGAAAATGGAGGTCCCCATGGAGTGGGGGGGTCGTCTGGCTTGTTGCGAGCCTCTGCTGGGGTGGTGGGCCAGGGCTAGAACCCACCATCCCTCTCGGGCGCCTCGTGAATGGCTGGTCACAGGGAGAGCCAGTAGCAGCTCTGCCCCATGTCTGCGAAGTCTCTGGACCAGCATACCTGAGCCGGATTTAAGAAAGACTGCTGAAGGGTGGAACTTCGATGGGCCGGGGCGCTGATAGGCTGGTCTGCTGGGTGGAGGTCTGATGAGAGAGAAGTCCGGATGTGGAAAATGGATGCCCCCATGGAGTGTGGGGGGGTCGTCTGGCTTGTTGTGAGCCTCTGCTGGGGTGGTGGGCCAGGGCTGGAACCCACCATCCCTCCCGGGCGCTTCATGAATGGCTGGTCACAGGGAGAGCCAGTAGCAGCTCTGCCCCATGTCTGCCGATATGCCAAATACCAGTAGCAATTGTAGAACTCATTCCCATGACCTGACGGAATGGTTTGAGGCTCTTTATGTTCCTGTAGCAAGCAGATGCCCTTGGGCTCTACTTGCAAGAGACAGGACATATGGAGATGTTAGTGGGGCCTGCTAGAGCCAATCGATGATGAACGGGAAGACAGTGATGTGAATGAGCTGTGTGTGTGTGTGTGTGTGTGTGTGTGTGTGTGTGGAATGTGTCTACCGGTGTGTGAATCAGTGTGTATCATTATATGAATGTGTGTGAGCATATGAGTGTACAGGAGTGTGTGTTTTATCTGTGTGTGAGTGTGCGTGCATGTCTGGGCTTGAGTGTACAGTAGTGTGTTTTATCGGTGTGCAAGTCTGCATGTATATGTGAGCATGTAAGAGTATACAGGACTGTGTGTTATTGGTGAGGGAGCCTGCATGAATGTGTGAGCATGAGTGTAAAGGAGTGTTGTGTTACTGGTGTGTGAGCATGTGTGTGTGCAGAGTAGTGTGTTTTATCAGTGTATGAGTGTCTGTGTACAAGAGTGCGTGTGTTATCAGTGTGTGTCCATGCGTGTGTGAGTGCTCAGGAGTGTGTGCTTCATCGGTGTGCTAGTGTGCATGCGTGTGTAAGTATATGGGGTCTGTGGAGTGGAGTTTGTGTTTCATCCGTGTGCGGGTGTGATCATATGGATGTGTACATGGGTGTGCCGACAGCTCTCTGGGAGAATTCTAAATGCCACCCGAACCTCCTTAAGATAAAGGCCAGAAATCCAGAACCAATTATTATCTCCGGAAGAGAATCAGGTTAAGAAAAGATTAAAATAATCGCAAAGGTAGGACTCAGTCCTTACAGTTATGAATATTAATACAAAAGGGCTGCACTGGGAGATGTGACAGGGAAACGAGACGCTGATGTTCCGGAAACAAACTCCTCCCGCCCTCCCATGTTCTATGGCCCGTTGTCCTGCCAGCAGGGGTTGCAGGAACAGGCCTCTCAGCCAATCGTGTGCTTCTCTGCTGGTCACATGCTTTTCTCAGCCAATCTCGTTCTTCTCCACCAATCATGTGTCTCTCAGCCAATCTCCTGCGTTGCTGCCAATCACACACTTCTCCAGGGCATCTCTACCAAACACATTCCTCTCCGCTTATCACGTGGCACTGCCTTGCCCCTCCCCCAGGCATAGGTAGAGGGCAGGGAGAGATTCCGTATCTCCATGTGGTTGTCACCACACTCTGGGAGGAGAAACAGACAGCGGGACCCAGGTCTGGGATTCCTGCAAGGAACAGGGACCCCTGCTGGTTCAGAGTATGGGAGAATCAGCCTACAGGGCTGGAAGACTCCAGGTTCCTCCACCAGGGCTGAAGAGAGGAATGACTGCTGTTATTATTATTATTATTGCTATGGTTATTATTGTTATTATAGTAATTATTATAGTAATAATAACAATAGCAGTCCTCGAAGCCCTAGCCAAACAGGGCGTTCAAACCCAACACATCAAGATCCTTCGTGAGCTGTATTACGGATTCACCACCAGGATCTCACCATTCTACAAGGAAGTGACCATTGATGTCAAAAAGAGGGGGTTCGACAGGGTGATGCCATTCACCAAAACTCTTAGCACCACCCTTGAGAACATCATGCGACAATTGGAATGGGAAGGAATGGGAGTGAAGATAGATGGTCGGCGACTAAACCACCTCGGCCTCGCTGATGACATCATTCTAATAACACCAAACATTAGCCAAGCGGCACAAATGCTGGCTGACTTTGACCGAGAATGTGGAAAGATAGGTCTACAGCTGGATCTAAAGAAAACTGTGTTCATGAAGAATGAACTAGTTCCAGAGGCCCCATTCACTCTCAATGGAACAAACATCTCTGAATGCAGCAGTTATATGTACCTAGGTTGATAAGTCAACATGATGAACGATCTAAAACCTGAGCTGCACAGGTGGAAGAGAGCGGCATGGAATGCCTTCAAAAACTTAGAAGAAATAGCTAAAAAGACAAAGAACCTCCGGCTCCGGGCACATCTCTTTGACTCCACCATTCTCCCTGCATTAACATACGCCTCAGAGACCTGGGCCCTATGAAAGTAGGATGAGAATGCTATTCGGGTCTCCCAAAGAGCAATCAAAAGCGCTATGCTTGGAATATCAAGCCTCACTCAAGTGAAAGAAGGGAATCCGGAGTTCGACCTCCATCACTGTTCCAGAGTCAGGGACGCTGTCTTGTTTGCCAAGGCATCAAAAATCAGATGGGCTGGACATGTAATGTGATTTGGAGACAACCGCTGGACTAGAGCCGTTACCGACTGGATCCCACAGGATGTCAAAAGATCTCATGGCCGCCCACCTACAAGATGGTCAGACTTCTTCGTCAAGACCCTGAAGGAGCGGTTTGAGGCTCTTTGTATTCCTGAAGCAACCAGATGCCATTGGGCTACACTGGCACGTGATAGGGTCAAATGGAAATGTTACTGGCACTCGCTCGAGCAAATCAATGAATAACGGGATGTCAGGTGATCAAGTGACCTCTTAAGGGGGTGCTCAGGGTACCTCAGAACTGCTCCTGACAATGCCGTGCCAGCTGGGTGGTAGTACTAGGGCTCAGTCTGGGACCACGAGGGTGCACCTGCCCCTATGGCATAGTTGGAGTGCGGTAGTGCATGTGTGCAGGGATGATCCGATGATCCGGGCTCAGTGCCTGCAACCCCTGAGCTAACTTCTAGGCTAGCAAATATGGAATATTCACTCATGCTCCATGGCTGTCGTCATTAGTGGAGCCATTTGTGGCCTCACCCTGGCGCTG
Source organism: Cryptotis parvus (assembly GCA_021461705.1). Taxonomy (NCBI): domain Eukaryota; kingdom Metazoa; phylum Chordata; class Mammalia; order Eulipotyphla; family Soricidae; genus Cryptotis; species Cryptotis parvus. Next base: position 107,833 of record JAJIBD010005110.1, on the reverse strand, counting down.
GAATGAGGTGTACTGTGGCAAGGGCCGGGAGTGAACAGTGCTCCAGGAGCTCAGGCTTTGCACACAGGGCCTGGGTTCCAGCCCCAGCACCACAACATCTCCAAGCACCTGATTGACCCTCAGCCTAGCTGGGCGTGGTTCCAAAACACAGGAAATATTTTTCCAAGGGATGACTTAAGAAAGGAATGTGAGGGGGCCACGCCCTTCTCTTTCCTAACATTTGCCGAGTCTCTGAAGCAGAGTGGGATGGAGAAGGGGTGCTGGGACCCCAGTGGCGACCACATCGGGAGGGCCTGAACTGGAGTGCAGATGTGGGGTTGTGAGGCAGACCGGGCCAGGAGCCCCTCACACCTGCAGGCCTGCGGAAGAAAGTGCCCCCCCCAGAAAATTGTCTTTGTGCGGTGTTATGAAGAGAGGAAAACAAAGTGTTTCTAGCCGAGGTGTTAAAGTTTTTGCAGAAGAGAAAAAGGAATTACTCAAATTACTCACTGTTGAGCAGACACACTTATCGGCTTGGCAGGTATTAATTACACATTGGAATGTGTGAGACTGGCCTTTGGTTTCCTGCCCTCAGTGATGGGTGACAGCTCATTCCCCTGAGGGGGCTGTCTCTCACTGAAGTACCCCTCCCCCCAGACACCCTCTGGGCTGGGAGGAGGTGAGCAAGCCCAGGAGTGGAGAGGTGACTCTGGCTATACAGGTGTGGGTCATCTTCCTTTGCCTCCAGAGGTCTCCCCGTGGAAGTTGGGGGAATATTATTGCATCCAATATTCAGCAGGGCTCCCAGAACCCTCCCAAATGATTTGAATCCAGGATTCTCAGCTTCTATAGCTCCTTGGCCTGAGGACTCCCAGACGCCTCTGGTGGCGAGTGTTGGGAGTTTGGGCGGAGCCTGACTTCTCGCCCCCTCCCTGGAGGGAAACCTCAGGAGAACCAGCAACGGCAGAGGGTGATTGGGGGCTGCCAGTACCTGTCACCAAGAGGCCTGTAAACCACTGGGCATCTTGCCTGGGGCTAGTAGGTTCCTGGACCATGCCCTGGGGCTGCGGGGTGGGCAGTGCCTGTGTCCTGGGCTGCATGCACTGCCAACCTGGAGGGCCCCTGGACTTTGTACCAGGGCCGTCTCTGGAGTGCTCCCTGCTTTTTTCTCTTCCCTTGTCCTCCCATGTAGGCAAGTCCTTTGGGGTTTGCTGTCCTCCCTCACCCCAGAGGTCCTGATGGCAGCTTGTACACAGGCAGGGAGAGCAGAGATTTCAGGAGAGACACAGCTCAGTGGGGGCTGGGGTTGATGTAGGTGGGCCTCACGGGTGGCTTATGTGAGGCCAAAGGGGAGAGAGATGGTCGCTTTTCTCCCCAGCCGCCTCTGCCACCCTGGACCGCTGGGCAGGCTTAGGACTGATAAAGTCTGCGATGAGCCCCTGCACGGCGGGGGCCTGAGCCCCACCAGCCCCACAAGTGGCCGTCAAGCCACGCCTGATGTCTGCTTGATCTCTGGCACGGGAGTTGATCCCATACATCCGAGCTTTCTCGGGGAGCCATGGACTCAGGCTGGAGCGAGGAATTGCTCTTTGCAGGAAAGGAAAGTCAGTCCTAGGCCTTACCCAGGGTTGCCTCAGGGTTCTTGTCTTCCTGAAAAAGAATTTTCAGGAGCAGACGAGCAGTGAAGTAAAACAGATTTTATTATGGAGGTTTTAGGAAGGGGAAGGGGGAGGGAAAAGAGAGAGAGAGAGAGTACATATCTCAAGAGGGGAGATGCGGGCAGCACACGTGCTCAGGCACCACGGGTGCCCGGCCACGTGGGCTCAAGCGCACCATGGGCTCGTGCGCTGTCCTTTGGTCAGCACGGCCTTTATAGGTTTCTTCCCAAGCTACTCCCATATGGGGCTTCAACCTAGGTCGCCAAGAGGAGTAGGTATTGGGAGTGGTCTTTGAAAATCCCTTTTCTAGAGCTCTGTTGCTGCTGGGTCCTCTGTCCTGGAATGCAACCAGATTAGGGGCTGGGCTGAGACAAATCCGGTCCAGATTCTTATCAAGTCTTAGTTCCGGTTTCCAAACAGGTGAATCTGGACAGCCTTAGGGTGAAACTTCATTGCCTTGAGGACCCCTGTCTGCCTGCCTACATCAGGGTCACCCTTCTGCTCCACAATCTGGGATCCTGGGTGGCTCAGCCTCTCATGTACCCCCTGCAGTGCCCTGGTCTGTGCTCCCCTGACCCCTGCTTTGATGGTCCCTGTGGTGGACCCACGTTAGTGCACTTTCTCAGCGAGATGCAACACCCCCGCTCTGAGAAGGGGCAGTGAGTTGCTGGTCTGGGACATGGTGCTGGGGTTCCTGCCCCCACAGGCCGGGCTCCCAGAGCTGCCCCCTTCCGAGTGCAGTTTCCCAGCTGTGACAGCAGCGAGTGGGTCGGGAGCCCTGAAGAGAAGGCCAGGGAGGCAGGACGCTGTGAATCATCACGCAGAGGCCCCTCAGTTGTGGCGAGCATGTTATAGACAGAATAGGGGTTCCATGTTCTCCGGCCGCCATGCCGGCTACAGAGCCAGCTTTATTTATTTTTTGACTTTAAAGATGTTTTGTTTGGGGGTGAACTAGCAGTGCTCAGGGCTTATTCCTGGCTCCGTGCTAAGGGGGTTACTCCTGGAGGTGCTGAGGGACGAGGACTGGCCCGGGGTGGATCAGAGTAGCTCACGGGTGTGGCAAGCCCTTGGCCGTCTTGTCCATGCAGTGCTCAGGGCTGTGAGTAGCTGCGGCGCTGGTCTCTCTGGGGACACCTCAGGCTCTTGTGCTCACACACCAGCCCCAGTGCTCGCTGAGCATTCCTACTGCACACACGCCCCTTAGCCACACTAAGGTGAGGGTGTCACGGTGGTCCCGGCTATGGTGCTCACGTGCCTTTTCAGTAGCCGCTGCGGTGCAGGGACAGCTGACGGCCAGGAGCACACAGCACATGTGAGACTCCAGGACTTGAACTCATGACCATATGCTTGCAAGGCAGCTGTTCTGAGCCTCGAGCTCTTCCTCCAGACCCAGAATGTGACTCTTTGTGCTTCCTGAGGTCCTGGTGTCATGGGGGTCCTCGAGCTAAAGCCAAGAGCTGTCTGTGGTAAGGTGAGATTGTGCATCTAGGGTTGGGCTGAGCGGGGACAGGTGTGAGCTAGTGGACTGGCTTCTGGGACACTCAGTGCCTCTGCAGGAAGCAGGTGCCATGCAGGAGGGTGCAGGGCTCCTGGGGAGGGGACCAGGAAACAGCATTAGAGAAGGGGGTGGGGCAGGCATCTTGGGGTCCCAAAGCTTTGGCTGCATGAGGCCAGGGAGTCAGCACCTGTGGCTCACAGCAGCGCTCATCTTGTCCAAGGGGATTACAGTTGGATACAAAAGGTACTGGGCAGTCAGTCTGGTCACAGGCAGCTGGTGGAAGGCCAGGGGACAAAATTGGGGGCAGCTGGGAGGGTCTGTGAGTGGTGGCGGCGTGGACCCAGGAGGCAGGATGCTGCAGGACAACATTTTCTGCCAGGTCCAAACCCATGAACAGAGCAGCCAAGCTGGGGTTCCGTGGGTCAGCCGCGCCAGGCCTGGTCCTGTAAGCCCCCGGCAGCCCTGCACGCGGAAGGGCTGTGTGGCAGGTGCGCCGCTTGGGTGGAGGGGTGAGTCAAGGGTGCTGTGTCCTGGGACTGGGCACCCTGTGCCTTTAGGAGCAGACCTCAGGCCTGTCTGCCTGCAAGCTGCAGACCCCGACCCATGAGTGAGCTGATCCCTCCACCATCAGACCGTCTCCATCTGGGCAGCCTTGAGGGTTGCCCTGTCCCCGAGGCCTGGAGCTGGGGCGTGGGTGCTCCTGAACGTGTCCTTGCTGTAAGTGGGAGACCCACAGAGCAGCCCAGCTGTGCCTGGGTTCACAGGCACCCGACTACCTGTGCAAACGGAATTGATTTGCTGTGGAATTATCCACCAGGTAAAATAAATTAAATCCACATTTGCTTCTATTTGTTTAGAAACCTCTTTGTTAAAATAAGTACAGCAGAATATAGACACGATCTAATAATTTGAGGATAAATGATCCCCAAAGCATTGTGTGCCGAGAGCTGTCCTCAGCAGGCTGGGAGGAGACTCATGATGATGCTCACCTGTCAGAGTCGAGGCCGTTTGGGCAGGAGAAGCCCCAGGTGTCCAGCTGTGCTGTCTAGCCCCCTACCCCAGTCAGAGTTGCTGTTATTTTAATTGGGGGAAATGATCACCAGGCTTCCACCTAGCCTGAGGAAACATGACTGACTCCCCCTTAGGATTCAGCGCAACTTGAGTGGGGCACCACGGGCGGAAACTGTCTGGGACAGAGGAAACAGCCTTTCCGCAGACACTTCCAAGAATGCCCCATGACCCCTTGCCCTGTGCCCCTTGCCCTCTGCTATTTTCCCTGTGCTCTTGGCCCTGTGCTCCTGGCCCCGTGCTCCTTATCCCGTGCTCCTTGCCCCTTGCTGCTCACTCTGTGCTCCTCATGGACTGGCGCGGACAGCCACCACCACCGCTGACACTGGAACATGCAGACTAGGCTGCCTGCTGTCCTTATCTCCGGGGTAATCGGTGCACAGCAACAAATACCTGGAACAGCTGGCTGCCCTAACCCATCCTTCACACTGCAGAAAATTCCAGTGGGTCTGGGGCTATGATGATTCATCTGAGGCTACGATGATTCATCTGAGCAGCTGAACCCTTGCAGTTTGGTGGCCTGGAATGGAGAGCAGGCTCCAGAGGTAATTCTTGCTTTTTCCTGTTCTAAGGAAGCCAACCAGCTGGTCTCTCTCCACCTAGAGAGCAAATGTGATGGCTGGCGCGCAGCGGTCGGTGGGGGCTCCTGAGGAAAAGGCCCAGAGCTGTGCAGAGAGCTGGGTGAGCCCCTCTGGGGCCCTCTGTTCAGATGCAGAAGACCCTGCAGTGGGCAGGCGTCAGCCTGGGCAAGCACTCTCGAGTGAGGTGTCTGTACCCTCACAACCCCGCCGCCCCGCAGGCCCACACCTGTTTACCGCCTTGTCCCCAGCCCGCAGCCGGCGGTGGCAGGTGCATGACATTTATCAGCAGTGCTGAACCACTGAAGGGTGCTGGCAGGCTTGTTGGCCGGCCCAAGCAGAACTGAGAGGGTCTGGGAGGGCAGACTCGCATGGGGGCACCTCTGACTCCCATGTGAGCACCCCAGCACCCAAGGTCAAGGAGGACCCTCTCCTTTGGCCAGGGAGGAGGCCCCTGCCTTCAGGAAGCTCCCCATACACTCCCCCTGCCCATGTCCCTCCCTCCCCGCCCTCCCCGTCCTTGCCCTGGCATTAAACGCTAATCTGCCTCTGTGATCATTGGCCTTTCCAGCGCCCTTCACGCTGCTGTGGTTCTGTGACTTTCCCGAGAGAAGCACCTTGAAGGCTGTTCATGGTGAGCGGGTCTGGGTTTCTTTCTGGAGGGCTAACTGTGCTTTCCATGTCGATAACATCTGGTGCTGTGGTGGGAAGTTGCTCGCAGGCGGATGGAGAGAAATTTCCCGTCCTGTGCTTTTCTGTACTCTCATCCCTCTGGGCTCCTCTGTGCTCCCCGCCCCTCTGTGCTCCCCATCCCGCTGTGCTCCTCTGTGCTCCCCCATCCTGCTGTGCTCCTCTGTTCTCCCCTGTCCTGCTGTGCTCCTCTGTGCTCCCCCATCCTGCTGTGCTCCTCTGTGCTCCCCATCCTGCTGTGCTCCTCTGTTCTCCCCGTCCTGCTGTGCTCCTCTGCACTCCCCGTCCTGCTGTGCTCCTCTGTGCTCCCCCATCCTGCTGTGCTCCTCTGTGCTCCCCGTCCTGCTGTGCTCCTCTGTGCTCCCCACCCCTCTGTGCTCCCCATCCTGCTGTGCTCCTCTGTGCTCCCCATCCTGCTGTGCTCCTCTGTTCTCCCCTGTCCTGCTGTGCTCCCTCTGTGCTCCCCCCATCCTGCTGTGCTCCTCTGTGCTCCCCCATCCCACTGTGCTCCTCTGTTGCTCTCCATCCTGCTGTGCTCCTCTGTGCTCCCCATCCCGCTGTGCTCCTCTGTGCTCCCCATCCTGCTGTGCTCCCCTATGCTCCCCCCATCCCACTGTGCTCCTCTGTGCTCCCCATCCCGCTGTGCTCCTCTGTGCTCTCCATCCTGCTGTGCTCCTCTGTGCTCCTCTGTGCTCCCCCATCCCGCTGTGCTCCTCTGTGCTCCTCCATCCTGCTGTGCTCCTCTGTGCTCCCCTATGCTCCCCCATCCCACTGTGCTCCTCTGTGCTCCCCCATCCCGCTGTGCTCCTCTGTGCTCCCTATCCCGCTGTGCTCCTCTATGCTCCCCATCCCGCTGTGCTCCTCTATGCTCCCCCATCCCGCTGTGCTCCTCTGTGCTCCCCATCCCGCTGTGCTCCTCTGTTGCTCCCCATCCCGCTGTGCTCCTCTGTGCTCCCCATCCGCGTGTGCTCCTCTGTGCTCCCCATCCCGCTGTGCTCCTCTGTGCTCCCCATCCCGCTGTGCTCCTCTGTGCTCCCCCATCCCGCTGTGCTCCTCTGTGCTCCCCATCCCTCTGTGCTCCTCTGTGCTCTCCATCCCGCTGTGCTCCTCTGTGCTCCCAATCCCGCTGTGCTCCTCTGTGCTCCCCATCCCTCTGTGCTCCTCTGTGCTCTCCATCCCGCTGTGCTCCTCTGTGCTCCTCATCCCGCTGTGCTCCTCTGTGCTCCCCCATCCCGCTGTGCTCCTCTGTGCTCCCCATCCCGCTGTGCTCCTCTGTGCTCCCCCATCCGCTGTGCTCCTCTGTGCTCTCCATCCTGCTGTGCTCCTCTGTGCTCCCCATCCAGCTGTGCTCCTCTATGCTCCCCCATCCTGCTGTGCTCCTATGTGCTCCCCCATCCCGCTGTGCTCCTCTGTGCTCCCCATCCCGCTGTGCTCCTCTATGCTCCCCCATCCCGCTGTGCTCCTATGTGCTCCCCCATCCCGCTGTGCTCCTCTGTGCTCCCCATCCCGCTGTGCTCCTCTATGCTCCCCCATCCCGCTGTGCTCCTATGTGCTCCCCATCCCGCTGTGCTCCTCTGTGCTCCCCATCCCGCTGTGCTCCTCTATGCTCCCCCATCCCGCTGTGCTCCTATGTGCTCCCCATCCCGCTGTGCTCCTCTGTGCTCCCCCATCCCGCTGTGCTCCTCTGTTGCTGCAGACACAGAGGGCCAGCACCAGGCTGCTCACTGCTTCCCTTCATGCTGGCAGCTCCCAGAGTCAAGGCCATTCTAGAACCCTCCAGAATTGCTCTTTCACTTTTCTTTGGCTTGGGATAAATTCCTGAACGTTGGCAAAGCAGGTGGAAGCCACACCCCCCTCCCTCTTCTTTCCCCCCCTCCTCATACTCCCCCTCTCCTCTCCTCTTCCCACCCATCCGCCTTTCCTTCCATCTCCTTTCTCACATCATCCCCATTGGGGCTCTAGCATGGTTGGGCGTGTCCTCGGCCTGTCCCCAGGGGAACACACCATTCCTGATGGCATCATCTGTGCCTCACTTGTCCCCCCTACCCCCATTCAACTCTCTGAGTCTCTCTGTGCCTCATCTTTCCTACTGGACACTGTGGGGTGACAGATGTGTGGGGGACTGCCTTTACTGTGAGGCGAGGAGCACATTCATGGGGACAGCAGCTGAGCCCAGGGCTGTGCCTGCAGCCAGAGAGGCATGGGGTCACTGGGGTCACCTGTGTGTCTGAGAGTGTGCAGAAGGGTATGGAGGCCAGGATTCACGCAAGGCTGATAATGGGGCTGTGCCCAGAGGTGGGTGTGTGAGCTGAAGGGTGGTGTGTGAGCTGAGGGGTGGTGTGTGAGCTGACCGGTGGTGTGTGAGCTGAGGGGTGGTGTGTGAGCTGAGAGGTGGTGTGGTGAGCTGAGAGGTGGTGTGTGAGCTGTATGATGGTGTGTGAGCTGAGAGGTGGTGTGTGAGCTGAGGGATGGTGTGTGAGCTGATAGGCGATGTGTGATTTGAGAGATGGTGTGTGAGCTTAGGGGTTGTGGGTGAGCTGAGGGGTTGTGAACAGGACCGCGGCCTGTGCCTATCTATGGAAATTGCTGTGGAATCAACAACAGCTGATGTGCTTGTGGACATAGTCTCTGGACAAACCCAGGCTTGGACAGTGTGTTTGCTTAGACACTCACAGGAGCTGAAACAGGCCATAGTCAGACCTGGTTAAGAGGCCTGTAGGAGGCCTGTAGGACCCTCTACCCTAGGCCTTGGCCTGAACACCAGGTGCTGGTGCAGTTGGGGGCTGTTCTCTTTCCTTGAGGTGAGGCCCAGAGTGTCATGTCACTCCCGACGAGGGACCCCAGCCTCGTGTCACCAGCTGACCTAGTGCAACTGCACCTCCACCTGCCTCACACAAACTCAGTTCAAGGTGGCACCAGACCCAAATGCAAATCCCAGAACCATCTGGGCCCTTCTGTTCCATACATAAACTCAGTTCAGAATGGATCACAGACATGAACACAATACCTGGAACAGCAGGAGCGCTGGAACTGTGGTCGGCAAACTTCCCACATGGGCCCATGGCAGTGCTCCTCTGAGCTGCCCAGAGCCTCAGTGCGGCTGTTTGCCAGCGACACTTGACTTTTGGGCATTACAATTCTAGTCTCATATTTTTTGCGAGTAACATATTATTATTCTGGTTTTGATTTTTTCCCCCAGCCATTTAAAAATGTAAAATCATTCTTAGCTCATCAGCTGCCTAAATAGAGGCGCCCGCTGGATCTGGCCTGTAAGTCATTGTTTTCCCACCCCCTGATCTAAAAAAGGAACACGAGCAAACACTCCCCCCCACACCCCCCACATACACACACAGATTTTTCTTGTCAGGACACCAAAGGCACTTCCACAAAATTACAATATCAGTTAGATTGGGCTCCAGCTGGAGGCAGTCTCTACTCTTCATGAGACATTGTTAGAAAATGCTCGTCAAAGGTGCCATTAGGATGAGCCTCAGGCTGGAACTCTGCTAACACATCTGTCTGATAGGTTGTGTCTAGCATGGGCAGAGCAGCCTACAGGTGGCCAAAGGGGCAGCAGCTTGGCTTAAACCTCAGCAGACAGAGTTGTTCAGGGGTCCCGGATTGGTCAGTTCTGGATAGGTGCAGCTAATCACCCGAACATCAAACGAAAAGTTCCAGATTTGGCAAAGGGAACCCACGGGGGCACTGATGGGGCTTTGAACTGGCATCCCTGTTTAGGGCTTCAAGTGCCACACTTGAAGGCTCTTCCTAGCTCTGGGCTCAGGGGTCAGTCCTGGCAGTGCTGGTGGTCTGCCTTGTGCTAGGGAAGTACCTTAACCTGGTGCTGGCAGATGAAGATGGTTTATCAAGGTGAATAAAGTCACCAGCGCCTCCCAGAGGAATGAATGATAAAAGTTAAGCTTGGATAGCGCCGTCAGTAGGTGGCACAACTTGGGTTCCATCCCTGGCACCCGTATGATCCCCAGCACAGCCAGGATCAAACCCTGAGCACAGCTGGGTGTGGCCCCCCAAACAAACAAACAACCCCCCAAGCAGATATGCGATAAATGTGGAGGGAAAATAAAGCCCCGTGAGAGGCTGTAGGCCTCTTCCTGTGATGGGCTCATATATTGCAGCTGAAGGCCACGGCAATGGCGGCCACCAGTGACGCCTGTGGAGGGTTTCTGTTTCTAGAGCACTTTTGGATGTACAAAAATTTCCCTGCCACCTTCCACTTCCTGCATTCCCAGTGTCACTCACCTGCCTGGTAATGTTTGTCACCAAGGAGGAGCCTTCATCAACACGCCCCCCTCACCCCGTCCTGTGGAGCGTCCCTGTGCCCCGTGACTGTGGCCATCGTTATGACCTCTCCTGGCACCGAGGAGCTGCAGTGCCCCGGCCACTCACCTCTCTCCAGCCGGTCCTGCCTGCAGCTCTGCTTTCCCAGCATGCCAACTGGAGCACACTGGGCATGGACTTCAGATGGTCGGCTTCCCCTCAGACGGTCAGTTTCCCCTCAGACGGTCAGCTTCCCCTCAGACGGTCAGCTTCCCCTCAGATGGTCAGCTTCCCCTCAGACGGTCAGCTTCCTTTCAGACCATCACCTTCCCCTTCAGAGGGTCAGCTTCCATTCTGGCCTTCTTCTCCATATCTGTCCATGGCTCCGCAAATTGTTTCTTCTTAGTGCCTGATAATGTCCTGTTTTCTGGTGGTTTCACAGTGACCCACTCGTCTACTGAGACACATCAATAGCGAATGAAACTGCTCCGAGCATCTGCGTGCTGGTTGGCAACTCTGGTCATTGGGCATCAGGGATGGGCACTGGAGCCAGCACCAAGAGAACATTTTTTTTTTTTTTTTTTTGCTTCTTGGGTTACACCCGGCAATGCTCAGGGGTTTCTCCTGGCTCTGCACTCAGGAATCACTCAGCAAACGCCCTACCCGCTGGACTATCGCTCCGGCCCCGAGAACGTTTGGTTTACAGAGCCACTGGCCAGCACTGTTTGCATGCCCAGGGGAGATACCTGGGATTTGGAGTTGGATATCTATGGAGCACCACTGGACGGTTCTGCAGACGGCTGCTCTGAGCAGGATGAGTCAGGGCATAGCCGTGCATGGTGTCAGCAGTGCCGCCATGTGAACCCACGAACCAATGGAATGACCTCTAAAGGCAGGATTCTCTCAGTGGTTGCTGAGGGGAGAGAAGGAAATGGTCAGAAAAGCAGGACCAGGGACCTGCTGCTGTGATGGAAATGTTCCCAGTTCTCACTAGCTGGTGTGGTGACCACTAGTCATGTGACATGCAGCTTCCTTAGTGGCTAGTGTAACTGAAGTGACACCTTTAATTTTCTTTCTTTCTTTCTTTCTTTCTTTTCTTTCTTTCTTTCTTTCTTTCTTTTCTTTCTTTCTTTCTTTCTTTCTTTCTTTCTTTCTTTCTTTCTTTCTTTCTTTCTTTCTTTCTTTCTTTCTTTCTTTCTTTCTTTCTTTCTTTCTTTCTTTCTTTCTTTCTTTCTTTCTTTCTTTCTTTCTTTCTTTCTTTCTTTCTTTTCTTTCTGTCTGTCTGTCTGTCTGTCTGTCTGTCTGTCTGTCTGTCTTTCTTTCTTTCTTTCTTTCTTTCTTTCCTCTTTCTTTCTTTCTTTCTTTCTTTCTTTCTTTCTTTCTTTCTTTCTTTCTTTCTTTCTTTCTTTCTTTCCTCTTTCTTTTTATCTATCTATCTATCTATCTATCTATCTATCTATCTATCTATCTATCTATCTATCTATCTATCTATCTATCTATCTATCTATCTATCTATCTATCTATCTATCTATCTATCTATCTATCTATCTATCTATCTATCTATCTATCTATCTATCTATCTATCTATCTATCTAGTGCTTTTTTGGGTCACACCCAGCAATGCTCAGGGGTTTCTCCTGGCTCTGCACTCAGGAATCACTCCTGGCAGTGCTTGGGGGACCATATGGGATGCCGGGATCGAACCCAGGCTGGCACAGGCCAGCCGTGTGCAAGGCAAATGCCCTACCCTCTGGGCTATCACTTCAGCCCCTATTTTCTTTCTTTATTTTTTTTTTGGCTTCTGGGCCTCACCTGGGCTCAGGGCTTATGCCTGGCTCTGTGATCAGGGGACACTTGATGTGGGGCTCAGGAAACCATGTGGGGTGCCAGGGATTGAACCTGGGTCAGTGTCTTGAATGCTGTGCAATTTCTTTCAGATGTTTGATTGTATTTAATGTCAGTTAAAAAAGAATGTGGTGGGGCCAGAGCAATAGCCCAGTGAGTAGGGCGTTTGCCTTGCACGCTGCCGGCCTGTGCTGGCTCGGGTTTGATCCCGGCATCCCATATGGTCCCCAAGCACCGCCAGGAGTAATTCCTGAGTGCAGAGCCAGGAGTAACCCCTGAGAGTCGCCGGGTGTGACCCGAAAAAAAAAAAAAAAAAAAAAAAGAAGACGCGGCACAAAAATATTTTCCCTTGAAAATCTCTTGTAAGGCTGGGCTGAGCTCAGCTGTGAAATGTTTGACTTGCACATGTGAGGTCCTGGGCTTGAGTCTCTGCACACCAAAAACCCCACTGAGTGAAATGCCCTGATGCTGAGCTTGGTCCCTTGCACCCGCCCTTTTGGCCCCTGAAACTCTCTGCACCGCAACGAGTGTCTTAGCTATTTTCTCTTGGCCTTCTGTAAATGCTTCACTTCATCCCTGACAGGCTGCCTCCTCAACCTTAAATAAAACCTGGCTTTAAGCATTAAGAAAAAAAAACTGTTATCACTGGTCGGGACAGAGCTCAGCAGGCCAGCGCACTGTTCGCATGCAAGAGGCCAAGGCTTGATCCCTGGCACCGAGCCAGGAGTGGCCCCTGAGCATTGCTGGGGGCGTCCCGAATAAATCAAAAGCAACAGCAATCCCTTTGTTTGGGTGGGATGTAACTTCATGCTTTCTGTTAGGAAGTGGACACCGGATTGAGATGCTCGACGTAGAAAACAGACATTGAATCTAGAAGATGGGTTAGCATAAAATGTCAACTCTTAAATTACAGGTTTCGTTCTAGAGCCGTGTTGAGCTGGTGTTTTTAAATGTGCAGGACTCAGAATCTGGCATTCAAATGAGGATTACTTGTGCTTTTTCACTTTCCCTGCCTGCTAGAACATACCAAATACACTTGAGCCCCGACTGCTGCTACCCGACTTGGGAGAGAGGGGGACGCTGCTGCTGGCCAGAGCCGGTTTGTGCTGGTTTTGGGTGGCCCTGCAGTGGGTGTCCAGGCTGCATGAGTCTGGGCTCAGGTCTGCAGCGTACAGGGCTGAAGTCAGGAGGGGAGCAGGGCGGTTCCTGGGGAGCTGGGGGCTTTTTCTTGGTGTTGCTCATTGTCGGTGCATGTTCATGGAGCCTCGGACCTGATGACGCTCTGAGAGTTTCTGTCCGTCATGAGATACTGAGGGTATCTACAAGATACAGACTTATCCCTAACTCTAAGTTCGCAAAGTGCCTGTTTGGTTCTTCTTGGGTCTTTGTTTCAAATGAACTGGGTCTGGCAGTGGGACCAGACCCGTGGTCAAGCCTGCATCTTGCCTGCCTGGAACTGCCCCTCACCCCAGTTTGACCTTAGGGACACCACAGACTCAGATCTTTCGTACAAAGCAAACTGGTCAAGTTCTTGGGCACGAGTCTGTGCTTTGCAGAAGGCTCAAGCCCCGGATAGGCTTCCCTGCCCTACCCCTCGCTCTGGCTGGGAGCAGAGCTGGGTCATGATCCTGTAGAGTGACCGCTGTGTGGCACCCTGCCTGCCTCTGGCCAACCTGGTCCCTGGGAAAACTTGAACACAGTGGGCAGGAGCTCAGGGCAATTCCGGAAGCAGAATATCCCCAGGAAGTGCATCTTACTGCAGCTAGGCTGGGCAGACATGGGGGTGGCTGGAGTTGGCCCCCAGGTCCTTGAGTCCTCACAAACCTGCCCAGCTCAGGCTGGCAGGTACCTGCTATAACTGTAACCTGGCGGCCTGAGGGCAGGCACCCAGGGAGAGGTGGTCAGCCACACCCCTAGCAGGGACGCTGGGCCTGCACATGGCAGAGGGGGGTGCAGGGTGGTGCATTCAAGTGAAACCCCTGATGGGTGGAAAGAGTTTCCAGGAAGGGGAAGAGAGCGAGAGAGAGAGAGAGAGAGAGAGAGGAGAGGGAGAGAGGAGAGAGGGAAAAGGAGAGAGAGTGAGAGAGAAGGAAGAGAAAGAGAGAGGGGAGAGAGGGAGAGGAGCTGAGTCCAGGCTATACATGCAGGAGGCCTGAATTCTGTCTCCAGCAACGTGTGATCCCCCGAGTCCCCTGACCCTTTCAGAGGTCGAACACTGGTCTTGTGTGAGGCTGGTGAGCCCAGCCCCAAAAAAACAGGACAGTCCCCAGAGATTGTGTCTCTCCATGGCCGAGTCAGTGAACCAATGAGTGTGGGCTGGAGCAGGACTGGACTCGGGGACGTGGAGGCTAGAGTCCCTATTGTGGGGGCTGGACAGTGCAGTCCCGACTTGGGGTGAGACTGGGGGAAGCAGGTTCCAGCAGTGCATGGGGCAAGCCTGGGAGGGACTGAGGAGCCCCCCAGGGGATGCCCAGCTTTGAGCGAGGACCGGGGAGGGCGTGGGGGGTACCAGGCAGCACAGCTCAGTTTCCCTGGGACCTCCTTGCTCTATGCCTCCTGTAAGAAACTAGCCAGCACGGTGGGAGATGCAGCGATGTCCCTCGTGGCGACCCTCGGTGGTCACTTTGCTGTGACAGGGAGAGGGGCACGAGGCTTCAGCCACTGCTCAGGAAGCTCCGGGGACCTCAGGACTCATGCCAGCTCCTGGCTCCCACCCCAGGCATTCCGGGGTGTGCAGTGTGGGTGTGAGTTGGGGAGCAGCACGGCTAAACTCTGGGGCCTTTCTCCGATGACCCTCCTGTGACCCTGCATGGAGGCTGAGGCTGCCGGCACGAAGAACCGGGAAAGCCCGTAAGGGCTGGCTCGCGCCCTGTTCGAGGTAGGTTGTTCCCTGGGTCCTCCCGGAGCGACCCTGGCAGACGGGCCCCCTGCAACCCCCCCCCAATCTCTCCCTGTGCCCCCAGGAGAGTGAGATGAGAACAAGCTGCTTCCTGTCGCAGCAGAGCACATTCTTCACGAGTTTTTCCCAGGGAAAGTTTTCTCGTGATGGGATGGATCTCTGGCCGGCATTTGAGGAAATAAAAAACTGGAAGATGGGCAGAATCAGCGAACTTGAGAAATAATTTCCCGGCAGATCTCCCCCGTGCCCTCCTTGCTCACATTCTTCCTTCCCCAAGTCCCGGTTTGCTGGAGACGCTTTCGCTGCTGGTGGCTTTCGCTCGTCTCCTGGATTTATGGTTCAGACAGGGGTGGGTCAGACTGGAGCCCCCACCTGCTTCCTCCAGTTAAATGACTGTCGGACACGTGCTCGCTGTGTGGGCAGGGCCAGGCTGACGCTCCTGGGACTCTCCATATGAAATGGGGTAGGATGGCGGAGAGAGTGTAGTGGTGCCGCGGGGAGCTGCCGGCCCTCACCCCCACACCCCTGGCCCCCGGTCCCCTGGTCCCCCTCGCCCTAGCCTCCTTGTCAGCTGGGCTGGACTTCTGCCCAGCAGCCTCCTGCAGCTCCCTCACTCATGGGGGTCCTCTGCTCCCCTCTGCGCCCAGAATAGGATCTGGTGGAGGAAAACCCTCCCAATGAAGAATGGATCAGAGCCTCCTCTGGCTCCCAGCAGCCTGAACTGAACTTCACCCCTTTCAGGGGTGACAGTGGAACTGGGCCTGGGAGCTGTGGGTGCTGGTCCCCAGAGGGGCTGGGAAGACTGTGGAGGGTCCTGGGCCACTCTGGGGTGTCGGGGCGCTCCGCCGGGTCCCCGACAGTGCCAGGAAGCGAGTTCCCTTCTACCTCCGAGCCAGAGAGGAACGGATGAAAACTCAGGAATCCGATGCAGTTTTAAAAGGCTTTACTTATCACAGGTTCAGGCATACAAATCAGCAAAAGGGAAAAGCCCGGTGCTTAGGATTCCAGGCTAGAACCCCAGCCACGTGTAGGCCAAGATGGCGACCACCACGTGTAAAGGAGAAAAAGCTTCCAAGGGGAATGAGCGCTCACAAGGAGAGATCCCACAAAGAAGAAGGCCGGGAGAGCGGGAACCGGCTAGTTTATATCCCTGTAACTCAGACCTTCCTTCCACTGTTACGGAAAGCAGGGAGGGTCCAATGCCCTTAGGTAATCCCTCCCTGCACCTCACCTAGGGCCTTTACTATGCTAAGGTTTTGAGCCGAAATCTGCCTGGGAATGCCTTTGTAGGGTAGAGAAGGGGGTTTCTGAGATGGCATGTCTCTGTACCAAAGACTCAACACTAATGCCAGTTAAATATTTCTCCAAGCCTTCACAAGTCTCTTCTACTTCATTGTAGTTTTATATTTTAGTTGCCTTTGAGTATATCAGGGAGTCATGCTTGTTTGCTTGGAAGCAAACAGCATTTCTCTCTGGTCTAATTACTTAGGGGTCCAGCTTGGCCAGGGCTAATATGCTGGTAAGATCTAGCTAGTCCCACGATGATTGTGGTAGCATGGGAGAATATTTATACCAGCTAGTACAGCATACATGGTCGGATAAACTGCCACATTTAGACTACCCCCTTATCTACGGAGTGATTTGCGGGAGGCACTCCAGAGCAGATGCAGCGGCCCTTAGGAGTCCTGCAACACTGGGGGACCTGGGAGTCCCTGAGAGTCTTGGGTTCCTGAGCTCCCTGCA
Source organism: Cryptotis parvus (assembly GCA_021461705.1). NCBI lineage: Eukaryota > Metazoa > Chordata > Mammalia > Eulipotyphla > Soricidae > Cryptotis > Cryptotis parvus. The sequence continues at coordinate 91,597 of JAJIBD010005110.1, read as the reverse complement.
GGGATCAGGTCCCCCACATTTTAGCTGCTGGCCCTGACTTTGACCTCTGAAAGACTCACATCCTGAAAGAATTGATGTTCTGGTCCCTGGCTTCCCTAAATGGCCGAGGGCTCGCTGTGGTCTGAGCATGTGGACTGTTTCCTCTGAGGTGGGGTCCCTCGGACCCCGGCACAGACAGGGAGAGAGGAGGCCCAGCAGTGCAGGGCTGCAGCTACCCTGGGAACCATCGGAGACTGTTTCCGCCCTGGATTGTCCTTGTGCCCCTGAGCAGGTCAGTGCTGGGGCCCATGGCCAGGACGCAGGCCGGGCCTGTCCCCATGCATGGCTCTCGCGACAGGCTGGGTTTGTGCCTGACAGGGCCTGACCAGCAGCAGGAGGAGCAGGGACAGGCTAACATTTCCTGGGAGGGGACCTTTGCATACATTAACATTCTCAGCTCCCCAAAGCCGGCCGAGGGTGGCGAGGCCCCACTTCTGTGCCCCTGGGCCCCCGCAGTGGAAATGTCGCCGCTGTGCCTCGGTGCCCGCTCTAGCTCTGCCACAGGCTCGGTGCCTGGGCTATTATTGCAGCTTCTGTGCAACATGGGCTGAGATTTTGGGGGTGCCCGTCACTGACTTCATCTTGGGAGAGAGAGTTTGAAGAAGTTGAGTTCACACTGATTGTCTGAGATGGCCGTACCATCCTGGGGGCTTGGGGAGTGGGGAGAAGCTCCCAACTGATTTTGATCCTGGCTTGTGTCCACAGGAGATGCCGGGTGCCTGGACAAGCGCAGATGCTTGGGCACACCCCAGACCAATCGATGGAGGGCCCGGATTGTGCAGACCCTCCAGGCCAGGCTGTGTAGCCAGCTGCAGAGCCAGAGCCACTTTTTAATTAAACATTTTATTATCCCACCCTGAGATATACAACTACAACGTTGTTCGTGTTTGGAGGTTTCGGTCACATAGTGTTCCAGCACCCGCCTCCACCAATGCCCATTTCCCACCACCAATGTCCCCAATTCCCTCCCCCTCCCATAGCCTGCCTAAATGGCAGGTTCTTTATCTCTTTTCTCTCTCCCTCTCTTTTCCTTCTCTTTACACATTGTGGGTTCCACTACCTACACTAGAGGCCATCATGTGCATTTTTGGGCCTGTATTTAATGCTCAGTTCTAGGTTGGTATTAGTCCTTTCGACATTTATTCGCACATGTTCTCTTCTCTGTCTTACCTAACCTCTGACTCCCACACATTTGTCGTTTGTGGTAATTTCCACTTTTGGTAAGACCTGATCCACATTTCGCCTGACATTGGATTTTGGTATCATAATATGTATGTGTGTGTGTGTATATATATATATACTTATTTATTTATATCATGCAAATAAATGCAGTCATTCTATATCTCTCTCTTTCCTTCTGACTAATTTCACTCAACATGATCTTTTTCATGTCCATCCATTTATAGGCAAATTTCATAACTTCATTTTTCCTAACAGCTGCATAGTATTCCATTGTGTAGATGTAACAGTTTCTTTATCCAGTCATCAGTTCTCAGGCATACTGGTTGTTTCCAGTTTCTGGCTATTGTGAATAGTGCTGCTATGAAAATAAAAGTGCGGATGGTGTTTCTGCTGCGTATTTTTGACTTCCCAGGGTATATTCCAGGAGTAGTACGGCTGGGTCAAAAGGGAGTTCAATTTCTAGTCTTTGGAGAAATGTCCATATTGTTTTCCAGAAAGGCTGTACCAGTTGACATTCCCACCAAAAATGCATGAGAGTCCTCTTTTCCCCGCATCCACACAGGGCCACTTTTGAAATCAGGATCTCCTGGGGAACGGGCTGTCAGAGTGGCCTCTCAGGCCCTGTGGTCACCAGCGTCACCGTGCTGTCCATTGTCACAGCTGGGCAGAGCTGGCATCTGCTTACCCCCCAGGAGGGTCTTGCTGGCTGAATTCCAGCAACATCATCCCAGCCCACCACCAGCTCCTCCCTGCTGGTGGGGTGTGTCTCCATCAGACTGTGCCCTGGGATGGTTGGTTTGGGGCTATGCTGCCAGATCGGGCCTGCAGCTCCCTGCTGGTTATCTGTGGACAGGGTGGACAGATGTTGGTCACCTTCCATGGGCTGGACACTGGGGATCCGGGGCCTCTTTTCTTGCTCTGGCAAAGTTGTGAGTTCTCATTCTGGTCCCCGCCTCAGCGCAGGGGAGGGTGGGGCCGAGAGGAAAGAGCCCCCTTGTCCCACTCTCTGTATCTGGTTCTTGGAAGCCATGGCTGGAGGTGAGACGAGGAGAGAAACGGAAGGAGCAGTGGGCGTGAGGGGTTGGACATCGGGCCGAGGGTGGGAGGCAGGAAGTATTGGGGACCCCTGGAGTGTCGCGAGTGGCTACCTCCCCAGCAGATGTTGATGCCTGCTGCATCTCCGGCTTCAGCGTGCAGCTCGGCCTGGTGCTGAACCCCGTCCCTGCTTGGGCGCCCTCCCCTCCACGTCCCCAAAGCTCACACCCATGGCCAGGACCTCCTCACTGGACCCTTGAATCCCAGAGGGTGGATACGAGTGGCCCGATGCTGGCCATGGCTTCCGGTCGGAGCTGAGGGGCTGCTGGCTCCAGGAACTCGAGAGCACTGAACACCGTGGGAGCAGTGCAGGGTCCCTGGCGGACCAGGATCTTCCCTATGGCCCCTCCACCTTACCACCCTGCCCGTGCTCCCCAGGCCCGGAGGCTCTGTGCTCGCCTCCTGGGCACTTCTCTCTTCCAGCTTCTTTCTCTCCCAGCTTGATGGAGACCTTGTTTGCCTCCCACAATGCCGGTCTGGTCTCTGATCAGAGCTGGGTGATTCTTAGTTAGCCCGAGGCTTTGTGCACAGCCGTTCCCCCAGTTTCTCTGCAGCCTGTGTGTAGAAGCCCTTGGCCTTTTGTGCAGAGGAACCACAAGCTGCTGCAGCCCCCACATCTGTGAACTTGCTGTTGCTTTACTGGCAAACCAGCAACCCAAGGACCCCCAGCAGGTGCCCCTGATTCTCGGCCAGCTGGGCCTTGAGGAGCTGAGCATGGCTTGGGCTCCCCTGGTGGTGATCTACGGCCTCCAGACTCTCTTGGGATGTCGCTCGGTGCCAGGATCAAGCGGGGCTGATCACATGCCTGAACCCTCGTTTATCTCTGCAGCATGAGCCAGTGGCCGCGAGATGCCGCCATGTCAGCTGTTCCTTCTCATTCTGCCGGGCACAACGCAACCATCCACTCACCACTGATGGTTGTCGGCTACTGGCAGTGTTCAGCTGTCTTCAGTAGAAGCCATTATAAACAACCACACAAGTGTCTTTGTGTGATGTGTTTTCTGTTCGCCTGGGTAGGTGCCAACAGTGGAATTGTGGGACCATATGGGAGCTTAACTTTTTAAGGAAACTGGCCCGGCTTCTTTCTTCTTGCGTTTTTTCCCACCAGCAATGTGAGTTCCAGTTTCTCTGCATCATCACCTGTTCTTCAGTCTGCCTGACTGTTTAGAAGCCCAGCCAAGGAAGAAGTGTGCCGCGGGAACTCACCGTGGTGCTTACTGGCGCGTCCGTAATGAGAGATGCCTTTCCATGTGGACGACTGTCCTTGGGGGGTCCCTTTAGTGCTCTGTCCACCAGGTCTTCTGCTCATTTGAAAACCGATTGAATTGTTTTCTGAGCAGCGGGAATTTTTTTTTAATAGATTCTGGATACAAGTTCTTCATCAGATGGTTTATTGGCAGTATTTTCTCACAGCCTGTCACTGCATTTGTAGTTTTTAGTGGAGTCCTTGACATGCAAATGCTTTTTATTTGAATGACATCCAGTCTGTCTGTGGGCTCTTGCTCTGGCCGCAGGCTTCCGCGTTCTGCCTCTCCCAAAGAAGTGAAGGTTTCTGCCATCATCTCTTCTAGAGGTGTCACAGTTGTACTTGAATCTATGATTTATTTCAAGCTAATTTTTATGTATTATGTGAGATCAGAAGTAGGCTTACTTTTTTTTTTTGTTATAGAGGTAACCCACTGTTGAAGCATCATTAAAACGCCTCCTTCTCCTCATGGAGTGTCTTGATATCTTTGCCAGAAAGTGCAAAAGAGGGGCCGGAGTGACAGCAGGGAGGGCGCTTGCCTTGCTTACGGCCAACTGGGGGTTCGATCCCCAACATCCTATGGTTCCCCCATGCATTGCCAGGAGTAACCCCTGAATGCAGACCCAGGAGTAACCTCTGAGGACCGCTGGGTGTGTCCCAAACAAACAAACAAACAAACAAACAAACAAACAAACAAACAGTAAAGGCTGTTCTGATTCGCCTTCGGCAGATGGGTGCACACCTCCTCCCTCTAACTTCCTGTCTTCACTAGTCCAGCTTTATGGGGAACCATTTTGAAAACGAATCCAGCAAACCCCACTCTGCATTTCCATCTACATTTTAGGATGGATGATTGTCTCTTACAGTCTTGCTGGGTCTAGTGTGAACTCTCAGGTCAGCCCAGGGGAGTGGCACCAATTAGGGAACCTTTGCAATCCACCAGCATGCAAATAGCCCCATTGAGTTATAGCCAGGAGCAGACCAGACTGGAGAGGTTGGAGACGGAGCCTCATCTCCCAGCCTTGGGAGAGACAGTTCAGTTGGGTGGAAGCAGCAGGGCGCATGGCTGTTCTCCATGTTTATGGATTCTCCTGTGTTCAAACTTGTGGATTGTGTCTGAGTGGGTGAGTGTGAGCTGCTTTCTCTGTGTCTGTGGGGATGGTTCTCTCTCTCTTTCTCTTAAAGTGTTTTATTTATTTTTTAAGTGTTTTATTTTTTAAAAAGTTTTTGGTCACGCTTGGGTTTTAGTCATATAATGTTCCACCACCCATGCCTTCATCAGTGTACATTTCCCACCATCAAAATCCCCAGTTACCCTTCTGCCCCCCCATTCCTGCCTCTATGACAATAATATTGTAATATTGGGAAATGATCACGCTGGACAAGAACTGAGTGTTGAAAAGGGATAGAAATGTTGTAAAGGGGTAGAAATAATAACCTCTCAGTATCTGTATTGCAGACCATAATGCCCAAACGAGCTCTCTCTCTCTCTCTCTCTCTCTCTCTCTCTCTCTCTCTCTCTCTCTCTCTTTCTCTCTCTCCCTCTCTCTCTCTCCTCCCCAGTCCCTGTCCATCTGATCAACCTACTGATTTCGTTCGGCTTCCATCAACTTTTCAACTTAAGAGATTTGGTTTTAAAATTCAACAGTGGGTGCTAGGCTGATGAGCTGATGAGGGATCCTGGAAGAGGATCAGAGCCGGGCTCCCCCCCTGCCTCCCTAGTCAGACCCTCAGAGGCCCGAAAACCTCATGTATCACACCACAGTCACTTTCAGGGTTCAGACTCCACAGCTTGGCAGAGCCACACCCGACAGAATAGTCTCCAAGCCCAGGTATGCACGACTGAGTGATAGAATCCACCAGGTTTCCTGGGGAGCTGAAGCTAGGGGCGCCCTCTGCCAACTCAATGCCCTCTGGCAAGGCCTGGTGGGCCCGCCCAGAACTGCAACTGGCTGGGACCATACATGGGGGGGGTCCCATATGCCCACATTGTGCGCAGAGCACCCAAGCGTTATCTCAAAACCTGGTGAATTCATCTAACTGGTATCCCATCACATTTTCTAGAAGCGGAGTGTGTGGGTGCAAGGTGTGGTCTGGGGACCACCTTAGTAGTTTCCTATACAGTGGACTCAAATGGCATGATGGAGATTTTAGGATCTCCATTGACTTTTGTCTAACACCATCTTCATCGACCGTATTTAGAGAATTAGCTCCAACAACCAGTATAGAATGGATTGTTCAGTGTGTGGATGGGAAAAGGTCAAACAGATGTTGACCAAATAGATGTGAAATAAGTGTCAGTAGCTGTGGTGATGGTGTGTCTGGGATTGTCAGTGGAGGACCAACTGTGTTCTGGAAACCCAGAAAGTGAATCAAAGGACAGAAACTGGCCAGACACCCACACATCTGCCTAGAAAAAAAAAGGCCTGACCTTATCATTACTGTTCCCTTATATGAGCTGTAAGGATCAACATAACTGATGCTGGCTAAGTGAGCAGGCATGGGGAGGGGGTGGATGGTGGGAGGGAAATGCGGGTCTCTGGTGGTGGTGGGGCACACTGGTGGTGCTGAATGATGAATCATTCCAGCAACTGTATTGTGAAAAAGTTTGTACTTTGTAGATCACGGTGTTTAAAATAAATCATTAAAAATAAATACCTTAATTAACTAAAAAATAATTCGACCATAAATGATTTGATGCTCCACCCTTCAAAGGTGGCCTGAGTCCCCATCCTCTGTGTGAGGATGGTGTGGGCAGCACCAGTGCACGCAGCCCAGGAGGACAGCAGCGTGTCCTTGGTGACCAGATCTGAAAGGGCATGTGGCTCCCTCTTGCTCTCAGCTCCCTCTGGGAAACCGAGAGTTGCTCTGGGCAAGCAGCCCCACTGTCCGCTTGACAGACTTGCTCCAGTTGTCAGCTGGCCACACATCCAGCTCACATGGAGCCCCAAACTCACGGATCAGCAGGTGCCAGAACAGCTATTGCCCCCTGAAAGTTTGAGACCAGGAAAGGTGCCTGTTGCCAGTGTCAGGGTTGGTTTGCTGTGGTCTTGGGGATGTGAGGGACACAGCACTGGTCTCAGGATTATGGAGACTGAAGCCCAAGGGAAGCCCCTGAAGGAACAAGCCTTAGGGCCTGGGCCTCATTTAGAGGAGACTGGACAGTGGGAGGGCGCTTGCCTGGCACGGCAGCTGACCGCGGTTCTGTAATGGCACGCAGAGTCCATTGAGCCCAGCCAGGAGTGATCCCTGAGCATCGCCAGGTGTGGCTTTCCCAAACAACAGTAACAAAGCCCCCAACCCTCAAAGTTTGTTTCTTTTCAAGTGGAGGATTGCTCAAGGCCAGCTTGGAGAGTCGGGTATGTAAACACAAAACACAGCGCAGGCACCATTACGGCCTTGTGTCATCATGGACCCACATGCGTGTCGTCATAAACCTTCACGCATGTCATCATGGACCCACACGCGTGTTGTCATGAACTCACAGCAGGGTCACTGTCAGCACTTTCCAGCCCCGACCTCCCGGACTGAAGGCCTTGGCCAGATGCCAATGCAGGGCCAGCTGCTTCTAGAGTCCTCTCTGCAGACAGACTTTTTCCAGTGAGACAGCCCAGCCTGCCTGGAGGCTTCAGCTTTGCCCTGAGGGAAGATGTGAGTAAAGGTCGTCGCAGGAGCACTTAAAGCTGCAGAGTGAGCCGGGCTTAGCAATCAGCGGAAAGAAAGATGAAGGAGCCCTTAGCCTGCAGTGACACTGGGACAAAGTGGAACCTCCCGCCCTGTTTCCTGAAGAGAGAAAGTCACGGATAAGCAGCCCCAGCCGTCCCCATTTGCATACAAATTGGAGCCGGCTCTCTTCTCAGACAAGGAAAAGTGGCTGACTGTCCCCAGCTGGACTCTGAAGCCAACTGGATCCTCTGCAGAGCTTGGGCTGAGCGTGACTCCAAGTGGTCCAGGCCTAGCCGGTGGCTCTCTTGTCTGACCCCAACACTGGGCATGTCTAGCTGAGAAGCGAGGGTTTAAGAGCAATTTCCTGTTTACTTTCTCTCTTTGTGTGTGTGGGGAGAGGATGCCCTACGGTGCTGGACCTGCCTGCTTGCTCCTGGCTCTGTGCTCAGAGATCTCTCCCTGGCAGCTCGAGGTACCATATGGAGGCTGGGGATAGATCCCAGGCCAGTCACATACGAGGCAGCTACGCTACCCCCTGCACTGCCTCTTAGCTACTGAAATCTTGGTTTAAAATGTCCTTCCTTTGTAAGATGCACAACCTTGTGCAGGAATCACGTCCTTGGGAGATTCTCTTTACGTTCTAAAACAGTCACAGCTGAAAAAGAACTCTTTGGTGCCAGCCGGTCCCGCCCCCCTGGCATCTGTGCAGAGCAGACCCAAGCCTGGCATCTCTCCATTCTCCGTCTGTTTTACAGATTGAGTGATGGGAATGCCCGCTCCAAGCAGACACTGAGTGCCACGTGGGCAGCCGGCTCCTCTGAGCTCATGACTGTGGCCTTGGCTCTGAGCTGTCTGCTCACATATTCCTGTGTGGCCGGAGGCGGCTCAACACTGCTCCAGCAAGGGGTTACCTGAAACCAGGTGTACTTTCAGAGGGGGCTACGGGTACTTCATAGGCATAGCAGAGAGAGAGAGAGTGAGAGTGAGAAAGAAGAGGGAGCAAGTGAGGAAGAGAAAGAGAGAGAGAGAGAGAGAGGGAGAGAGGATGAGGGATGGGGAGAGAGAGAGAGAGAGAGAGAGAGAGAGAGAGAGAGAGAGAGAGAAAGTGCTTACCTCATATGCAGCTGACCCTAGTTCAAGTCTCGGCACCCTATGGTCCCCAAGTACTGTCAGGAGTGATCTTTGAGCACAGAGCACCACTGAGTGACCCTAACCCCCCCAAATAAAATCCTCTAGGGCTGGAGGCGATAGCACAGCAGGTAAGGCTCTTGCCTTACATGTATCTGACCCAAGTTCAATCTCGAGCATCCCATATGGTCCCCTGAGCACCACCAGGCGTGATCCCTGAGCACAGAGCCAGGAGTCAGTCCTGAGCATCTCTGGGTGTGATCCCAAACCAACCAATCAAACAAACAAATCTTCTGTAGGCGAGTGAGATAGTACTGGGCTTGAGGCACTTGCCTTGCTTGAGGCTGACCAGAGGTCAGCCCCAGGACAGAGTATGGTCCCCTGAGCACCACCAGGAGTGGGTCCCAAGCACAGAGCCTGGAGCAGCCACCAGGCACCACTGGGTATCGGAGCGGTAAGGCCTGGCATCGGGCCTTTCATTTGTATGTTTGAGGGGCCAGTGCCAGTTACTGACATCGACCCAGACACTTTCTTGGGATCCTTTTTGCACAGACGACAGGCACAGTGCTCAGGGTGAGTGCATGCCAGGAGAACGAGGGTCCCCCAAGAGTGCTCCCCTGCACTGCCATTCTGGGGTCCTGGGGCCACACAGTGAAGGCTGACTTGGGAAAGACCGGATATGTGTGGTTGGGTTGAACCCAGCTTCTTAACGTGGTCTTTAAAATGCACTTAAATATTTTAAATCATCTCTAAATTTTTTACAATTCATAAATTTGGAACTGTAACAAGATCATAAAGGAAAGGCTCGCTCCCAACCAATAGGAAGCAAAATCGACTTATTTATATGTTTATCATTTATTTCCATTTCCATTTCCCACCTGGATAGTCCCTGGAGACCCTGGAGACAGAGCCAAACTCGGTGTTAAATAATCTTTGCCCTACACCTGTTCAAACTACCTGCAAGGCACGAGTGATTTGTCCTGATGCGCAGACATCAATCCAGGGAACATGAAATTTTAACTATCAATAAATATTCCAGCATGCACAGACACGGGGCCTCTAACTGAGGCACCCAAATGCAGATGGGCGTGAAGAGATTCTCGAATTTATGGCGAAAGGAATTCAGGGTGAAAGCCCACCCCCGGAAAGTTGGGTCCCAGAGTGAAAACACTAGAGGTGAGGCTTTCCCCTGCTTCTACCAAGTTGGTGCTGCTGATCCTGATTAATTAATAATAAATGCTGCAGGGCTCCCACCCCATTTCCATTATGTTTGAAATGAGAAGGCTGGAAGCAGCTGCTGAGAAAGCCTGCCCCAATCAGCCATGTCGGAAATGAGTGATTTATTGGCACAGAGGCAGCAGGCACTGCTCAGCAGAGGGAGGGGTGGCTTCTCAGTGGCCACCAGCTCTGCAGGCTCCTCCCACGTGGAGCTGAGTCTGAGGCTGCCTCCCGGGGTCCTGCCCCCTGCAGTCTCCCCCTGTTCTCCCTAGAAACCTGGTCTAGCTTTGGGAGATCAGACTGGTCACTATGCTACAGAACCAGGGGGTAGGGGCCTGTGCACCAGCTGGTACACCCACTGTGCACACTCTACACCGTGTGGGCTATTCACAGTGCATGCCCTACCACCATGCATCCACTCTCACTCCCTGCACACACCCACCCAACACTCCCTACCTTGTAACCCACCATGAGTTTCTCTGCACACACGCATGATCCAGGCACCATCACCCGCCACCCACATGGTCCATGCCACAGCCCCCAATGCCAGTATCAGCAAGCAGGGACACAGAGCACGGAGCATTCCTGGGAGCTGCAGGGCCCTGCTGGCCATGCATAGTGGGCCACTGTCCAGCTGCGGTTCCCACCCAGGTTCTGCATGATCGACAGGCTGCCTCTGCCCTTGCCGTCTGCTCTTCTTTGGGTGCTTCGTTGCTCCCTGACCTCGGATCTTTCCTCCCCACAACTTGGCACCTGTTTCACAAGGAGGAAACTGAGGCACATGGAAGTAAGCGGACAAGCAGGACAGGATCCAGCTGGTCCCACTGCAGCCCACACATGCCTCTCGGTTCTGCCAGGACTGGGACAAGCAGGGGTGCTCTTCCTTTCTGGAACATCTACTGGGCATTGTGCTGGAGCCCCAGGTATGCTCCGTCAGCGCTACTGGGACCTACAGACAAGACTCACCACATATCTTTGTCGTTTGAGGGAAATTGAGGTTCCAGAGAAAGCCTGGCGCCCCATGTGAATCCCCATGTCCCCACTTCCTCTAAGGGTGTCAGGTTTCTCCGAGGCAGTTCTGGGCTCGCCCAGAGCCAAGAGCACAAGGACGGTGGGGAAGTTCTGCTCGCTCAGGTCACTGGAAACAGGAGGGAAAGGCGGAACTGGAGAGCTCCCTCCCGTGGGTGACAGTGCTGAGCTGCCTCAGACAGGCTGTTTCCATGTCCACCCAGGCCTTCCTTTCCCAACTCCGACAATCCCCCTCTTCCCCCCATACACATCTCTTGCATGTGGTCTATCTGCGGAGATCTGATTTCTGCAGATGCTGCAACAATGCAGCCCCCACCCTCCAGGTGCTCGCTCCCCGCTTCCAAGTTCTTGCTTGAGAAATAGCGCCCACTATTGGCTATTCGCATAATCCAGGAGAGAACAGTGTTGCCTGGGTTTACCTGCATGTCCTTGCTGGTCTGAGGGTGCCCTTCAGCTCTGCTGTTGAGTGTGTGTGTGTGTGTGTGTGTGTGTGTGTGTGTGCTTGTGTGTATGTTCATGCATGTGTGCATGCGCCTGTGTGTGAGTATGTATGTCTGCCCTCCACGTATCAGTGACTCGGTGGAGTGTGGTCTCTTGTGGGCAGGTTCACCCCAAGAGTGACGAGTGGACACGGTGGGACACAGACACTACAACTCCAGCAGCACAGTGGACTCCAGGCTGGACCCCTGAGGGGCAGCCTCTGTTCCAGAGCCTCCTGCCTGGGGTGGGGGTGCTCAGCTCCATGTGAGGGTGTCATTTCCTTCTGAAAACCCAGGCTGTATTGTCCCCTGGCGTGCTGATGCCACTTGTACAGACATTATTATTGTTATTATTAAATTATTATGCATCAGGTGATGCTCAGGGCTGACTCTTGGATGCGCTCTCAGGAATCATTCCTGGTGGGATTCATGAACCAATTGGGATGTCGGGGTTGAGCCCAGATCAGCTGAGAGCAAGGGCAGAGCCCTTCCCACTGTGCCATTGGTCTGGTCGCCATTGAATCTTTTTTGAGGGTGTTTTGAGGTTCACACCTGCTAGTTCCCAGGCCTCTTGCATGCGGACCAGGTATTGCAGTTCTCCTCATTCAGGAAGTTTCTGTTTTAGGTTTCATAATGCCTTGTCTGAGCTTGCTGCATCTCACCTGGGGAGATGGAGAGCCCGTGTCCAAGTGGCCCCACAACCGGCACTCCAGAGGCCCACACCCAAAGGGCTTCTAGCTTCTTGATTTGTTAGGAAGAACACAGCAAGTTCCCAAGGTTGCTGCAGGATCTGCCTCCTCCAGTGGGCAGGGGCAGCATCTGTTAAGCGCCTCATTAATTAGTGTAGGGATTAGCTGAGAGGCAGCGGCTTCATGGCAAGGCTGCAGGTGTCAGTGATTAGAGAAGAGCAGAGTGGGCACTTGCGGCTTCTCAGCTTGGTGGGCAGGGCTGGTGGGCACAGCACGGCTCTTCAGCTGGGCGAGAGTGGGCTGGTGGGCACGGCACTTTGAAGGTGCCTGTGAACCCTGGTGTCTCTGCTGATGTTATAATGCAGTGTAAATATTTCCAATAAATCAATAACATTGTTCCCCAGTGGCAGTACTGAATGAAATTCTCAAAAATGGAGGAAGAATAAAATAATTTTGAGTTAGAAAGGTAGAGACCTGAAACACAGTTATACAGAAATTATTATTTTTTTTGTGCTTTCCTCTTTTTCCCTCCTCTTTTCTCCTGTTTCTTGGGGTATAAATAATTCACCTCCAATATCCTGTCCTGAGCAGAGACTGAGCAAATACAATAAACAGAATGTCAGTGCGTATCTGCTGGCTTTGGGAATGGCATTAGAAATCCCTCTTGGACTGGGCATTCACTGGTTACTTCTGAATTTCATGCTCAGCGCCGGGCGGGTGCCGAGAGAGAGAGCGGAAAGCAGGACTTGGTGTGAGATGGGCGCGTGTCCTGAAAGCAGGGACGCGTCCACCCGGAAGCCGGGGGGCAGCTGCCCTGAGATAGTGCTCTGTGTGGCTGGCCGCAGGGCAGCTGGGGCTGCGGCCTCACGAGCACTAGTCATTTGCACTGACCGTTCCTCAGCCAGTGTGCACTGACCGTTCCTCAGCCAGTGTGCACTGACCGTTCCTCAGCCAGTGTGCACTGACCGTTCCTCAGCCAGTGTGCCCCCCCCTTGCGTGTGTGCACATGCCTCATGCAGTGTGTGTGTCCTGCAGCGCATGTCTGTGTGCATGCATGCACACCTGATATGGACACAAGTGTGCAACATGTATGCTTGTGAGATGCATACACTCGTTATGCACCACGTGTGATTATGAGCATGTGTGCATGAGCGTGTGTGTGCAGTGGACATGTGTGATTGCCCGTGTACACACGTGCATGTGACATGGGTACACGCTTTCGTGCAGATGTACCCCTCATTGCCATGTCTGCATGGGATCAGTGTGCGAGGGGGCAACATGTCTCTGGGGCAAGGGGTCTGGGTGACTTTCCTTGTGATCATCTACACATGTGGCATATGTATATGCATGTGTGCACTGAGACTGGACTCTGTGTCCCCTCATCCTGTACGTGTCCCTCTGGGTGAGGGGGGTCGGGTCTGTGCTTCCCACTGAATCTCATTTTAGCAGCTAAAGGGGAAACATCCCAAGGGGGTTCTCGCCCCAGACGTGCTGGCATGGAAGCTTGTGACTGTTTTAGGGTCACTGAGCACCAGTGGGGTGCTTTGTGCTGAGTGGCTGGGAGAGGCAGCCCCAATTAGCGTCTCTCCCACATCCTACTTGACTGCCATTGCTGGAGGTATCAGTAAAAGCCCCAGGAGCGCCCTGGGCAATGGAAAGAATCCCAGAGTCAGGTTCTTCTCCAGAAACACGTCCCTAATGAGAAAGAGAAAGGCTGGCCCCAGCTCTCTGCAGCCCACGACTAACCACAACCTCTCTGGGGTTGCGTGAGCTGTGGGCGAGGGGCAGGGTCCGGTCTGTGGGGTAACAGCAGTACGTTCCTGCCTGGCCGCAGGGTAGAATGGACAGAGAGGGTGTTTGGGGCTGGAGCCTGACCCCGGCTGTCTGCTGAGCCACACACACTCAGAACTAGCCCTGGGCAGCTCCCCAGCTCCCCACCCCAGCAGCTGCAGGACAGCGGCACTCGAACCACTGCAGAGTGCAGGGGTGAGTGAGCTGAGCCCTGAGCCCTGCCCACCCACTCTCCTGGCCTGAGAGTGTCCGAGAGTCCGCACGGGATTCCAGCCGTGCCTGCTGCGCTGCGGCTGTGTGCACTGACCGTTCCTCAGCCAGTATGCACTGACCGTTCCTCAGCCAGTATGCACTGACCGTTCCTCAGCCAGTGTGCACTGACCGTTCCTTAGCCAGTATGCACTGACCGTTCCTCAGCCAGTATGCACTGACCGTTCCTCAGCCAGTGTGCACTGACCGTTCCTCAGCCAGTGTGCACTGACCGTTCCTCAGCCAGTATGCACTGACCGTTCCTCAGCCAGTGTGCCCCACTCCTGCTGCTCCCATCACCTCCTGCAGGACCCCGAGGCTGATCAATCACTTGGTGCCCATCTGACTAAGTGGGCAAGTTCTTGGACATTCTATCCTGGTCCCAGCTTGTCTCCTGGGACCCCTGAACTCTATTGCAGACCAGGAGGTCAAGGGGCCAGAACATAGCGCAGCGGGGAGGGTGCTGGCTTTGTGTGTGCCCAATCTGGGTTCTGTTCCCCCGAGGGGCCCCAACCATGCCAGGAGTAATCCCTGAGCTCTGCCAGGAGGGCCCACAAACAAGCAACAGCAGGTGCAGGACTGAGCTACTTGAGGACTTCAAGAAGCCACACCAGGAGCCTGCCCCCGGTTCTGGATACCACTGTGGCGTGGGGCACCTTGGTCAGTGCTCCTAGACATGGGGGTACAGGACGGTCTAAGACACCCACTGACCTTTTCTCGGAGTAGGGTAAGGGCTGTGATACTGCTCTGAGAACCAGGTGAGAGCAAGGGGGTAAGGGGCTTCCCTGCCAAAAAGCAGCCCCCAAATACTTGCTCATGGGAAGTTATCCTGGTAGAAGTGGCCCTGAAACCTTGCCAGAGGTAGGCAGAAGAGGCGGCGCGAGGGGGTTGTCGGGGGAGCTGGGTCATGTGGCAGGGGGAGCTGGGCCGCATGGTGGGGAGCTGGGCCACGGTGGGGGCAGCTGGGCCACCGATTGGGGGAGCTGGGCCACATGGTGGGGGGCTCTGGGGTCACATGGTGGGGGAGCTGGGTCACATGGTGGGGGAGCTGGGCTGTATGGTGGGGGGCTGGGCCACATGGTGGGGGGGAGCTGGGTCACATGGTGGGGGAGCTGGGTCACATAGTGGGGGAGCTGGGCCACATGGTGGGGAGCTGGGCCAGACAGTGGGGAGCTGGGTCACATGGTGGGGAGCTCTGGGTCACATGGTGGGGAGCTGGGCCACATGGTGGGGAGCTGGGCCACATGGTGGGGAGCTGGGTCACATGGTGGGGAGCTGGGTCACATGGTGGGGGCAGCTGGGCCACATGGTGGGAGCTGGGCCAGACAGTGGGGGAGCTGGGCCACATGGTGGGGGCAGCTGGGCCACATGGTGGGGAGCTGGGCCACATGGTAGGGGAGCTGGGCCACATGGTGGGGAGCTGGGCCACATGGTGGGGAGCTCTGGGTCACATGGTGGGGGCAGCTGGGTCACATGGTGGGGAGCTCTGGGTCACATGGTGGGGGAGAGCTGGGTCACATGGTGGGGGAGCTCTGGGCCACATGGTGGGGAGCTGGGCCACATGGTGGGGAGCTGGGCCACATGGTGAGGGGAGTTAGGCCACATGGTGAGGGAGTTGGGCCACATGGTGGGGAGCTGGGCCACATGGTGGGGGAGCTGGGCCACATGGTGAGGGAGTTGGGCCACATGGTGGGGGGGCTGGGCCACATGGTGAGGGAGTTGGGCCACATGGTGAGGGAGTTGGGCCACATGGTGAGGGGAGTTGGGCCACATGGTGGGGAGCTGGGTCACATGGTGGGGAGCTGGGCCACATGGTGGGAGGCTGGGCCACATGGTGGGGGAGCTGGGCCACATGGTGGGGAGCTAGGTCACATGGTGAGGGGAGTTGGGCCACATGGTGGGGAGCTGGGTCACATGGTGGGGAGCTGGGCCACATGGTGGGGAGCTCTGGGCCACATGGTGGGGAGCTGGGCCACATGGTCCCGCCATGGGCTGCTCACCTGCGTGTGTCCTGTGTGGAGTGCCTTGTCAGGGAGTGGTGTCAGGCGCAGGCTGGCCATGTGTTCCTCAGGAAGGGGAGCTCAGCCAGCGCAGAGATAAAGAGGAAGGGGGCATCAGGAGTCGAGGCTCCCACATCCTGCCTGGACTTGGCCTGCCCACACCTGCCCCGACTCTAGTCTCAGGGCTGTGAGGGGCAGGAGTGCTCACTGGCCTCTAGGCCTGGGACCTCTTCCTGACATGCTGGACAGAGCAGGAGTGCACCTCACCCAGACTTTGGTTTTAATCGTGCTTTGTTTTTGCTGGCGGGAGAGGAGAAGGGCACTGGAGCACTCTCGGGGCTGAGAATCTTTCCCGCCCTCTGTCCCTCTCTCTGTCTCTCCCTCTCCTCTCCTCTCCCTCTCCCTATCTCTCTCCCTCCTCCTCTCTTTCTCTCCCCTTCCCTCTCCCTCTCTCCCTTTCTCCTTCTCTCCCCTTCTCTCTATCCCTCTCCTCCCTCTCCCCCGCTCCCCACGCTCTGGCACGTGTGCAAGATGCAGTGAGCTGGCCATGGCTTTCTGCCAGATCCTGAACAGGGACTGAGGGCACCCAGGGCCAGCGCGGTGCCCCCTGGGCAGTGTCAGGGCCCAGGGACAAGTAGCTCCCCCTGTAACGAAGCTGTCACCCCTCCCCTCTCTCCTTGCCCCAGCTTGGGGGGTTCCCTGGTCCCCATTATCTCTTGCAGCATACTGATTAAATGTTTCAAATGATTTTTATCCGTGGTAAGTGAAGATAAAATTTTAATGATTTAATTAGCAAACTCACAGGAAAAAAAGTCCTAATGAAAGAGGCATGTTGCGACTGTCCTGAGCAGGCTAGCTTCCTGGCACAGAACCCTGGTGTCCGCAAGGGCTCGAGAGGACTCTGCGGCCCCACCCCTGCCCAACCAACCCCAAACCCACCCTGGCCGCAGAGCCCTGTGGGCTCGGTGGGAGCAGTGGCCTGAGATGGACGGAGAGTCAGCTCTGCTGGGTCCATGTACTGTCCAACTCTTTGAGAAGCTGGAGCCTCCGCCTCTGGAAAGAGCTCTGGTTCCAAAGGTCAAACACCCTCAATAAACAAAACCTGTGTTTCTGTGGGAATGGGCAGGTGGCCAAAATGAACCCAATTTCAAATTGACTTTGTTTCGAGGTACACCTGGTTGGTGCTCAGGGCTCATTCCCGTTCCTGGCTCTGCACGGAGGGATCTTTCCTGGCGAGCACAGGGGGACCATCCTGGGTGCCAGGGATCAAACCCAAGTTGAGCCTGTGCAGGGTAAGCTCCTGCTCCCCCACTCCATCTTCCTGCCCTCCGCTTCAGAAAGGAAACACAGGTGTTGCCAAAAGAGTCTGTGTGGCGTGCATGCCCACCTGAGCTGTGTGTGTTGTCTCTGCCCACCTGAGCTGTGTGTGTTGTCTCTGCCCACCTGAGCTGTGTGTGTTGTCTCTGCCCACCTGAGCTGTGTGTGTTGTCTCTGCCCACCTGAGCTGTGTGTGTTGTCTCTGCCCACCTGAACTGTGTGCGTTGTCTCTGCTCACCTGAGCTGTGTGTTGTCTCTGCCCACCTGAGCTGTGTGTGGTGTCTCTGCCCACCTGAGCTGTGTGTGGTGTCTCTGCCCACCTGAGCTGTGTGTGTTGTCTCTGCCCACCTGAGCTGTGTGCGTTGTCTCTGCCCACCTGAGCTGTGTGTGTTGTCTGCTCACCTGAGCTGTGTGTGTTGTCTCTGCCCACCTGAGCTGTGTGTGTTGTCTCTGCTCACCCTGAGCTGTGTGTGTTGTCTCTGCCCACCTGAGCTGTGTGCGTTGTCTCTGCTCACCTGAGCTGTGTGTTGTCTCTGCCCACCTGAGCTGTGTGTGGTGTCTCTGCCCACCTGAGCTGTGTGTGTTGTCTCTGCCCACCTGAGCTGTGTGCGTTGTCTCTGCCCACCTGAGCTGTGTGTG
This sequence comes from Cryptotis parvus, assembly GCA_021461705.1. Taxonomy (NCBI): domain Eukaryota; kingdom Metazoa; phylum Chordata; class Mammalia; order Eulipotyphla; family Soricidae; genus Cryptotis; species Cryptotis parvus. The sequence goes on along the minus strand of JAJIBD010005110.1, from coordinate 73,830 downwards.
TTGTCTCTGCCCACCTGAGCTGTGTGCGTTGTCTCTGCCCACCTGAGCTGTGTGTGTTGTCTGCTCACCTGAGCTGTGTGCGTTGTCTCTGCCCACCTGAGCTGTGTGTGTTGTCTGCTCACCTGAGCTGTGTGTGTTGTCTCTGCCCACCTGAGCTGTGTGTGTTGTCTCTGCCCACCTGAGCTGTGTGTGTTGTCTCTGCCCACCTGAGCTGTGTGTGTTGTCTCTGCCCACCTGAGCTGTGTGTGTTGTCTCTGCCCACCTGAGCTGTGTGTTGTCTCTGCCCACCTGAGCTGTGTGTGTTGTCTCTGCCCACCTGAGCTGTGTGTGTTGTCTCTGCTCACCTGAGCTGTGTGTGTTGTCTCTGCCCACCTGAGCTGTGTGTGTTGTCTCTGCCCACCTGAGCTGTGTGTGTTGTCTCTGCCCACCTGAGCTGTGTGTGTTGTCTCTGCTCACCCTGAGCTGTGTGTGTTGTCTCTGCTCACCTGAGCTGTGTGTGTTGTCTCTGCCCACCTGAGCTGTGTGTGTTGTCTCTGCTCACCTGAGCTGTGTGTGTTGTCTCTGCTCACCTGAGCTGTGTGTGTTGTCTCTGCTCACCTGAGCTGTGTGTGTTGTCTCTGCTCACCTGAGCTGTGTGTGTTGTCTCTGCCCACCTGAGCTGTGTGTGTTGTCTCTGCCCACCTGAGCTGTCTCTGCCCACCTGAGCTGTGTGTGTTGTCTCTGCCCACCTGAGCTGTGTGTGGTGTCTCTGCCCACCTGAGCTGTGTGTGTTGTCTCTGCCCACCCTGAGCTGTCTCTGCCCACCTGAGCTGTGTGTGTTGTCTCTGCCCACCTGAGCTGTGTGTGTTGTCTCTGCCCACCTGAGCTGTGTGCGTTGTCTCTGCTCACCTGAGCTGTGTGTTGTCTCTGCCCACCTGAGCTGTGTGTGGTGTCTCTGCCCACCTGAGCTGTGTGTGGTGTCTCTGCCCACCTGAGCTGTGTGTGTTGTCTCTGCCCACCTGAGCTGTGTGCGTTGTCTCTGCCCACCTGAGCTGTGTGTGTTGTCTCTGCCCACCTGAGCTGTGTGTGTTGTCTCTGCCCACCTGAGCTGTGTGGCGTTGTCTCTGCTCACCTGAGCTGTGTGTTGTCTCTGCCCACCTGAGCTGTGTGTGGTGTCTCTGCCCACCTGAGCTGTGTGTGGTGTCTCTGCCCACCTGAGCTGTGTGTGTTGTCTCTGCCCACCTGAGCTGTGTGCGTTGTCTCTGCCCACCTGAGCTGTGTGTGTTGTCTCCACTCACCTGAGCTGTGTGTGTTGTCTCTGCCCACCTGAGCTGTGTGTGTTGTCTCTGCTCACCTGAGCTGTGTGCGTTGTCTCTGCCCACCTGAGCTGTGTGTGTTGTCTGCTCACCTGAGCTGTGTGTGTTGTCTCTGCCCACCTGAGGCTGTGTGTGTTGTCTCTGCCCACCTGAGCTGTGTGTGTTGTCTCTGCCCACCTGAGCTGTGTGTGTTGTCTCTGCCCACCTGAGCTGTGTGTGTTGTCTCTGCTCACCCTGAGCTGTGTGTGTTGTCTCTGCTCACCTGAGCTGTGTGTGTTGTCTCTGCCCACCTGAGCTGTGTGTGTTGTCTCTGCTCACCTGAGCTGTGTGTGTTGTCTCTGCTCACCTGAGCTGTGTGTGTTGTCTCTGCTCACCTGAGCTGTGTGTGTTGTCTCTGCTCACCTGAGCTGTGTGTGTTGTCTCTGCCCACCTGAGCTGTGTGTGTTGTCTCTGCCCACCTGAGCTGTCTCTGCCCACCTGAGCTGTGTGTGTTGTCTCTGCCCACCTGAGCTGTGTGTGGTGTCTCTGCCCACCTGAGCTGTGTGTGTTGTCTCTGCCCACCTGAGCTGTCTCTGCCCACCTGAGCTGTGTGTGTTGTCTCTGCCCACCTGAGCTGTGTGTGTTGTCTCTGCCCACCTGAGCTGTGTGCGTTGTCTCTGCTCACCTGAGCTGTGTGTTGTCTCTGCCCACCTGAGCTGTGTGTGGTGTCTCTGCCCACCTGAGCTGTGTGTGGTGTCTCTGCCCACCTGAGCTGTGTGTGTTGTCTCTGCCCACCTGAGCTGTGTGCGTTGTCTCTGCCCACCTGAGCTGTGTGTGTTGTCTGCTCACCTGAGCTGTGTGTGTTGTCTCTGCCCACCTGAGCTGTGTGTGTTGTCTCTGCTCACCTGAGCTGTGTGTGTTGTCTCTGCCCACCTGAGCTGTGTGCGTTGTCTCTGCTCACCTGAGCTGTGTGTTGTCTCTGCCCACCTGAGCTGTGTGTGGTGTCTCTGCCCACCTGAGCTGTGTGTGGTGTCTCTGCCCACCTGAGCTGTGTGTGTTGTCTCTGCCCACCTGAGCTGTGTGCGTTGTCTCTGCCCACCTGAGCTGTGTGTGTTGTCTCTGCCCACCTGAGCTGTGTGCGTTGTCTCTGCCCACCTGAGCTGTGTGTGTTGTCTGCTCACCTGAGCTGTGTGCGTTGTCTCTGCCCACCTGAGCTGTGTGTGTTGTCTGCTCACCTGAGCTGTGTGTGTTGTCTCTGCCCACCTGAGCTGTGTGTGTTGTCTCTGCCCACCTGAGCTGTGTGTGTTGTCTCTGCCCACCTGAGCTGTGTGTGTTGTCTCTGCCCACCTGAGCTGTGTGTGTTGTCTCTGCCCACCTGAGCTGTGTGTTGTCTCTGCCCACCTGAGCTGTGTGTGTTGTCTCTGCCCACCTGAGCTGTGTGTGTTGTCTCTGCTCACCTGAGCTGTGTGTGTTGTCTCTGCCCACCTGAGCTGTGTGTGGTGTCTCTGCCCACCTGAGCTGTGTGTGTTGTCTCTGCCCACCTGAGCTGTGTGTGTTGTCTCTGCTCACCTGAGCTGTGTGTGTTGTCTCTGCTCACCTGAGCTGTGTGTGTTGTCTCTGCCCACCTGAGCTGTGTGTGTTGTCTCTGCTCACCTGAGCTGTGTGTGTTGTCTCTGCTCACCTGAGCTGTGTGTGTTGTCTCTGCTCACCTGTGCTGTGTGTGTTGTCTCTGCTCACCTGAGCTGTGTGTGTTGTCTCTGCCCACCTGAGCTGTGTGTGTTGTCTCTGCCCACCTGAGCTGTCTCTGCCCACCTGAGCTGTGTGTGTTGTCTCTGCCCACCTGAGCTGTGTGTGGTGTCTCTGCCCACCTGAGCTGTGTGTGGTGTCTCTGCTCACCTGAGCTGTGTGTGGTGTCTCTGCTCACCTGAGCTGTGTGCGTTGTCTCTGCTCACCTGAGCTGCGTTGCCTGATGCGCGTCTTTGGGAAAGCAGTTTCTCTCCTCAGCCCCTCCCTGTGAGTCTTGGACCATGCAGTTTACCAGCAGACTCCAAGGTCCGAGATGTCATAGTCCTCAACCCAGGGTGTCACAGCTAAATTCCTCCCTTGGTCCCGCCCGCTGAGCACAGCCTGTTTGTGCCAGATTCGGCAGCAGGCCCTGCCCTGATACTGCTGTGTCAGTAGCTCTTGTGAAAGGTATTTCCCATGGCAGGCTCTGTCCTCCTTAAATACAAAGAGGTTAAATTACCAGCAATAACTACCTTGGGGGGGCCACCCCCAGCTGTGCTCAGGGTGGCTCCTGGCTCTGTGCTCAGGAATCTGTACTGGTGGTGCTGGGAATCAAATGGGGTTGACTGCATGCAAGGCAAGTGCCTCAAGCCTTAAGCTATGTCTCAGGTGGCCCTAACCTGTGTGTGTGTGTGTGCGTGTGTGTGTGTGTGTGTGCTTGTGTGTGTGAGCCACACCCAGCTATACTCAGGGCTGATTCCTAGCTCTGTGCTCAGGGATCACTCCTCTCCTGGTGGGCTCGGGGAGCATATGAGATACCAGGGATCAAACTTGGCTGTCAGCCATGGGCAAGGCAAGCATCCTCCCCACTGTAAAGTGGGATCCGATCTCACTTTTGAAATATTTTTAACTAAAAAAGAAGTCAATCAGTGAAAGCGTCACTATCTTTCCCAGTTGGAGTCTCCGAGTTCATTTTATTCTATTTGTTTTTGGTGACGCTTAGGGGTTATACCTGGCTCTACACTCAGGAATTACTCCTGGAGGTGCTCAGGGGACCATATGGATGCTGGTGATTAAACCCGGTGGGTCACTTGCGAGTGAAACTCCCTCTGTGCTCTACTATTGCTCTGGCCCTCTCCTGTTTTCTTTAAAGCATGAAGCCAAATTCCACCCCACACTGTCCTGGGCTTCTCCCACCAGCTGTCTGACCAGGTCCCGCTGCCTGAGTGGCTGGGTCCTTGTACCCCAAGCTCCCTCCTCCCGGGGCAGGACTCATACCCTCCCCCTCACCCCAGAGGGGACAACCCTTTCCCTACCCGGACTCCTGCAGGCCAACACAGTTCTCCCCTTGGCCCCTCTGTCCACCCCCTCTGTGGCCTGCACTTGCGTCTGCTCTTGGTATAAAGCGTGAACATGCTAGTGGCCACAGCTCCAGGTCTTTCCAGCACGTCCTTGAGCAGGCTTTGCATTCAGCGCAGACCCTGAATTTTCCAAGCTGGAAACGTTTCAGGCGACTCTAGCCCCCCAGGCAGCTCCCGCTGGGAAATTGACTGGGAGCAGGAAGTCGATAAGTCGACTAGCGCGTGCCGTGTTGGCCGTGTTTGCGTTGGCGCAGCTTAAACTGAGATTTGCTGAGGAGCCCTCCTGGCCACGGCCCTGTGGGTGTGTCTCAGTCTGCTGCAGGGGGCAGAGGGACGCTCAGAAGACTGCAAGGAGCAGGGGGCTGCATCCCCACAGCAGATGTGCACAGTCTTGGACTCCAGTGTTCCATGTCTCTGCGGAGCAGTCGTTCTGCTGATTTGTGCCTTCACCCCCCAACACCGCCTCCGGCCCCCTCCCCGCGCCCCCAGGCCCGCAGAACACACGCAGGTACGTCTCTCCTGGAGGGAGCAAGGGGCCCAGCACTTTGCTCGCTCACCAGCCCTGGTGTAGTCAGTATTCCCCGACTGCCCCCCACTGAGGGGCCAAGTACTGGAGTCCCTCCGCCGCAGTGGCTCCTCTCTCCCGGAACTTGGAGTGCTCTCATGTGATGCCCTCAGATGTGTTTGCAGGAAGGTTCTGTGGTGTCCAGGAGTGGTCCTGAACTGAAGGACATAGTGTCCCACTCAGGAAGGCTTTAGGGGGCTGGGGGTGGGGGCTGCTGTGTCCTGGGGAAGTGTGTTTCTTGGCCCTGCTCCACATGCGGGGCTGACAGTGTGAGCAGGGGCTGATTGTTGTAACCCACATGCCCAGACAGAGCCCAGGATCACACAGCCTGGCTCGATACCGACAGGCCTCTGTGAGCCTCGGGTGGTCTGGGTTACGTGCGGGCGTGTATGACCCGGCTCCCCGACCCATGCTAGGGAGAGGCTCTGGGGGCTGAGAGATCAGCATGAAGCTCATAGGCGTGTCCTGCAGCACTGCTGTCCCCAGCACCACTGAAAGCCCGACACCCTGCAGCCCCCAAACCAGTCAAGGCTCACAGACAGCTTGAGGTGCGTGGGGTGTGAGCAGAGGCGATGGACCGGTGGCGGGTTCCCATGTATTTCCATTCCTGGGTCTGTGCACCGTGAGCCCAGGATGTGGGGCTGTGTGTGGCGAATAAAAACCATAGACAGTCATGGCTCCCCTGGGAGAAGCGCGTGGACAGGGCCGGCCCTGGGGTCTGGGCTTGCGTCTCACTATGATGCCAGTGGATCTGCTGATTCCAAGTTCAGCTTAGCCCAGATGTCACTGGGCCTGGTCCTGCGGTATGAATTTGGGCTGAAAGCCCCATGACTGGGAGGGAGGAGCTGGGAGAGGGGGGAGACCCCCCAGGGAGCTCCCAGAGGAGACCCTGCGGCCCGATGTGCCCTCTTGGGCCCCAGACCCTGGGAGGAAGGAAGCTGCGCTGTCTGCTGAGCTGTGGAGGAGTCGGTCCAGCGGCACCAGGAGGGGGCTAAGATCTGGGGAGCGCAAGTCCCAGCGGTGAGAGCTCTGCCTGTCAGTGCCCCGTCCCTGGCCAGCCCACAGTGCATGGACAGACCAGATTCTGCTTAAACAAGGGTGCTGGGAGGAAAGCAAGGCTCAGAGCCTGGGAACTGATGTTGCCCACAGAGGGCAGAAGCCGAGATTTGGCTGAGTCAAAAGAATCGGATGTGCCAATGACAGCCACCTGCTGCCCACTCTGGGCTGAGATGGGTCTCGGCTCCACACGTGCTGCTGAATCTTCTCGAAAGGTGCACGGGCACCGGTCCCTTGTGCTTGGGAGAAGGACTCGGCACAGACACATCCTTCCCCCCCTTGTGACCTCTGTCTTCACAACATCGCCAGTTAGAGTCTTAGTTTTTGAAAATGAAGTTTTTAAAACTCGGGCACAATTATTTCCAGCTCATGAGCCAGTTTCCAGTTGGTCCAATCTGAAGACAAATCTGTTGACAGCTCTGTGAAAGAGGAAAAAAAATGCCTGGGTGTTAGGGTGCTTTAGGAGGGGCTTAGAGACCAAATCACATACTCACCAAGCTGGGGTGGGGGATGCGTCGGCGTGGCTCTGCCTCTCCCGACCCTGGGGTCACCACCAGTGTGCAGGCAGACCACCCACCGGGCTTCCATTTCCCAGGGGAGTCCCAGATGCTCGCCTGAGACCATGGGAGTTACCTGATCTATGCCTGACCTTGGGGGAACTCACTGAACATTATCCCCCTGTCCTTCACAGACTCCTTCCCATGTTGGCCTGAGTAGATCGGGGTACCCTGGGTGCTAGGGGGACAATTCCTATCTCCCTCCCTTCCTTCCTGAACAGTGTTGGGGGTCACCCCCATGGTTGGGCTGATCCACACACTGAGATCCTTCAGCCCTGACTCAGCAACCAGCTTCCTTTCCAGCACCCCAAGAGTGTATACGGCAGAGAGCATGGGGTGCCCCTTCTGGGGTCTCACCCCAGGTCCCCACTGCAGGTACTGATTGGGTCACATGTGAGCCCTGAACTGCCAGGCTGCCACCCTGAGTTGGGGTCTTGCCTCCCGGTGAAGTCTGGGTCCCATCTGCCTCGCTCCACACCCCCCACTGTTTATTTGGGGTGTCCCGGTACCAAACGTGAGACATGTACCATCTGCCGGCTTGCTTCCGGGGACCCTGGGATTCTGAAGGCGTGATTGCTGCCGCTCCAGAGCGCGGTGGCTGCATGCCGGGAGCCTTCCCGGCACGCACAGACGCCATTGGAGGTGTCAGGATTCCAGACACACAGCATATGTCCTTGGAGCAGACAAGGCGCTAAATTAATTCTAAACGCCGGTTGTAAGTTTCTGCGAAATGCTTCCTCACCGTATAAATAGCTCTTTGTGCTCGGATCTCCGGCCCTGAACGCGTGAAGCCCAGTTAGGCGGCTCAGGCTTTATTTTTATAGCGCTGAGCATGATTCCGAATGGCCCAATCTCCATAAAGGGAGATTGGAAAGAAAAAAAAAAGTGTATATTTGTGAGTGTAGGTGTACGAACTGCTGAGCACAGGCATCCTGGCAGTGACAGGCCTCTTGCTACTGTGGGGCACCTGGGGCCCCGGGCTCCCATCCCCCCCAGCTCCTGCTTCTCCCATGGGGCCTAGGTCTTGGGTGCTGCCCCGCATCCCAGTAAGTGCAGGCTTTGCTACTCCATGGGTACTTTAGGGCTTCTCCTGGGTGCAGCAGCCCAGGGACAAACTAGGGTACTGGGTGGAGATGCCACAGTGTGTGTGAGAGAGAGAGACAGAGAAAGAGAGAGAGAGAGAGACAGAGAGAGAGAGAGATAATGCGTATGTGTGCCTGTGTGGGTATGTAGTGTGTGCACAGCTGAGGCCCCAGCATGTAAGAGAAGGTGCTCCGTCTGAGGGAGTTCCAGCCAGCTGGTGTGTCTCCTGGTGGACAGAGACTGGCTTTCTCTGTCGAGCTGTGTCCAAACTGTTGGCTCACAGATCCAGGACACGATGCAGTATCCTTCCCTGCCAAGTATTGGAATTTTTCATTCCTTAAATTCCACAACAGTAACTAGAACAACTTTCAAGATTCAGTTCACTGCTGCCTCCCACAGGAAGCCTTCTCTGACTGCTTGGCTTAGCTCTCCCTTCTGTGCTCCCTTCTTCACCTAGGAGAGAGTCTCAGAGCTTCCCATTTCCTTCCCACACGCACTCTGGGAACCTGGCATTCCTACCCCTGGGCCACAGGTGCCCGAGTCAGGCTGAGAGGTGGACATGGCGTGTGCTCCCAGCTCTGAGCAGTAGAGCCTGGTGCTCGGAGGGGCAGTGAGAAGTGGGAAAGTGTGAAATAAAGCAGGAGGATTTCTGGGCCTTTGGGTCCTGGTCGGAGGGAAAGGCAGTCTCTGGTTTCTCGGGGTTTCAGTTCCCCATGCGATGCCCCCCTGAGCTGCTGGGGTGCCCAGGAGAAGAGGGTTCCCAGCCACCAGGCACCTGGTCTGTTCCCTGCCAGGCTGCTCTAGACTGGGCGGAGCAGAGGATGGTCGACACTGGGTGGAGGAAATGGAGCGCAGAGGGAGGCTGCTGAGGGCCCGCAGGGCCGCCCCTGCGGTCAGCTCCTCTGGGCCCAGCAGAGAAGCTGGGGCCACTGCAGCTTCGGAGGCTGTGAGTTAAGGTGGCCCTGGGGGAGCAGGCACAGTCTCCTGGCACAGAGCACCCTGTTGCCCTCTCAGCCCTGGTGTGTGCGCAAGAACTCACACACTCACTCGGGCAACGCAAACACGGTTCTGTTTGCAGCTCCCTGTCCCTCTTGCCTGGCTTCCCCAACAGGATGCCCTGGGCCCCTCCTGTGGGTGCTGGGTGAAGACATGCGCGCGTGGGAGTGTGGGGGTGTGTGTGCACAGCTCTGTGTGTGCATGTGTGTGCGTGCGTGCCAGGTGTCCTGGCAGCCCCCAGCCCAGTCGTAGACTGATCGTGGTCCCCAGCGTGATCCAGGTTGTTTTTTTGTTTATTTGCTTATTTTTGTTTTAGGTTCAGCAGTGCTCAAGGTTGCTCGGCTCTGTACTCAGGGAACACTCTTGGCAGTGCTCAGAGGACCATATGAGATGCCAGGGATTGAACCTGGGTCAGCTGGTGCAAGACAAGCGCCCTTTCTGCTGTCCTATCACTCTGGCCCAGGAGTTAGTTGCTTTTTGAATCAAACCTAGCAGAGTTCAGGGAATTGTGTGGTGCTAGAGACGGGCCGGGGTTGGTCACTGCGTAAGGCAGTGCTCCACCTGGCACCTTCTCTCCAGGACTGATGGGGCTCGCTCAGGTCTTCAGGGGCTTGGGGACTGAGCTGTGTATCGAGGCTCCTGATCTGCAGGGGCCTGGGGACAGAGCTTCGTGTTGGGGCGGAGCTGTATGTTGGGTGGGGGCATGTGTCCAGGCCCCCCAGCTCAGTTCATCCTGGGTGAGGTCCCAGCCTTGTTCGCTTTGATTCTCCTGGTGTCACCAAGAACATCCTGTGGTCAGTTTTCAGGCTGGGGCTGAGCCCATGGAGCAGACCAGTCCCAAGTTCAGCCCTGCCCAAGTGGCCTCCCTTCTCATTCCCCACAGGCCCTTCATGCAGGCACAGAGTGGTCAGCAGGAGGTGAGGAGGGTGTGGAGAAAGAGCAAGCTGGGAGGAGGCCGAGCTGGGCCCCAGGGTGGAGGCAGAGGAGCAAAGCTGAGAGGGGCAGGAAGGACACTTCAGCAGAAACTGGGGCCTGGGCAGGAGCCACAGAGCAGCCCAGTGGGCACAGCAGGACAATCTGAGCCGGGCAGTGGGTGCTGACCACAGATGGTCATTGCAAAGCCATGGATGGCACCTGAGGAGCAAGAGGGAGGCAGGCCTTTCAGATGGTCCTGGAGGGTCTTCTTGAACCCACACGCCCCCTCCCCAGCTCCCAGATGGATGCAGGCAGGGGTAAGGGGCCCTCCATTCTGGGTGCCAGCCTCACCCAGAATTGTGGCAGAAATCCCCCTGCGAGCTGGTGCAGATGAGGCCTTTGGAAATGGGTCTGGTTTGGGGGTAATGGGGATGTGCCCCAAGAAGGCTTCAGAGGGGTCCTTGCATTCCTCCCTGCTGTCTCCTGGCAGTGTGGTGCAGGACTCCCAAACATTTCCATCTTACTAAGCTGGTGTTTGTTGTTTGTGGCTTTGGGGCCACGCCCAGTGATACTCAGGGCTTACTCAGACTCTGTGCTCAGGAGTGACTCCTGGTGGGGCTTGGGGGTGGTGTGCTGTGCTGGGGATGGAACTTGAGGCTGTACCTTTGCACATGTTCGACACTATTTTATTACCTGGGCCCTGCCATGATGCAACAACCTTCCGTCAGAGGTTCTGTCCTGCGGCTGCCCATCCCAGAGCCCCCTTGCTCCTCCCGGCCCCCAGCAGCCACAGAGTGGACCCCCCTCTAAATTAATCCTCCCAAGGGGCTGTGGAACAGCCTCAGATCTTCCCCACCCCTTCCTCGAGCAGTAACTGGTCATGATGCGTGTCTAATCAATCATCCTTGGAGGAGCCTTTGGGCTGGTGCCAGTTTCTCGCTGGTCTCAGTAAAGCTGCCATGAACATTCATGTAGGTTTTAGTGCGAACATAAGTTTTCATTTCTCTGGGATGAATGCCCAGGAGAGCAATGGCTGGGGTGGGGAGTCACAGGCTTGGTTCCTGAGAAGTGGCTCCTTGTCCTCTTTGCCAGGTGTTGTCAATGCTCCCACTGACCGAGTCTGTTTCTGCACATACACTCCAGCATTGGTTGTTATTGTATTTTTGTTCACGCCAACAGATTCTGGTGGCTGGAATTTGCTTCCCCCTGTTGGCTAATGAGCCAAGCTTCCTGTTACCATAGATTTCCATTCTGTGCAGAAACATGCCATTCTATTGACTCTAAAACCATTTGTTTTCTCTGTGAATTTTGGGGAGATCTTTCTAGCTTCCAGACTCCAGTCCTTTGTTGGATGTGTGGTTTGCAAATATTCCTTCACAATCTGTGGCCTGCAGCTTGATCTCCTTGGCAGATCTTTTCAGAGCAAAGATCTCAGTTTCAGTGGGGCCCAATTAATCCATTTTTCCTACTGTGTATGCGTTCCACAGACTCTGTCTAGACCTGCAGCCTGGAGGATTTTCTAGGTCTTTTCTTAATCTTGTATAATTGCATTTTTACATTTAAGTACACGGCCCACTTTGAATTGATCTTCGTGTAAGATGTGAGTTTTAAAGGACTGTCCATGTCGATTTGCTTATTTAGTTGTTTCCACCCCATTTGTTAAATAGGGAATTCTTCATTCAGTTGCTCCACACACACAAAAATCAATCGTGTATTGAGTTTATTTTTGAGTTTTCTGTTCTGTTCTACTAATTTGTCTATTCCTCTACCCAAACGACACTGTTTTGATTAGCTTAACTATATAGTAAATGCCTCAATGCCAGTAATTTCTCCCAATTTAAAGTTTCCAAGATTTTTTTTTTTTTTAGCTAGTCTAAGTCCTGTGATGCTAAAAAAAAGTTTGAGAAGTTTATGAATAAGTTTAAAGCTAGCTTGTGGCTATGAAAAACCTTGCTGGTATTTGTATAGTAATTGAAACAAATACGAAGATTAGTCGGGGGAGAACCAGCACTTGATTCCCCTTGGGCCTGGGTACTTGGTTTGCCCCTTCCTGATTTATGCCTCTCTAGACTTCTTTGTTTCCGGTAGTGGGGAAAGTTTTCAGGATACGGAGCCAATACCTGCTTTGTTAGATTTCTAGATGTTTGCATTTTATTATGGGGGATGGGTGTTGGGATCCCCCTGGCGGTACTCAGGAGCTTAGGGGCCAGTCCTGGTGGTGCATAGGGGACCATATGCAGTGTTGGGGATTGAACCCGGCTCAACTGCACGTGAGGCAGTGCCTTAACCCGTACTGTGTCTCTGACCCAGGCTTTTACTTTTCTTCGGTGCAACTGTGACTGTCTCCTAGTTCAACCTACCTCATGTTCATTGAGAGGTGACCTAAATTTAGTGGTCAGTCCTATCTAGAGGGACTCTGATGAACTCACCAGTCTGAGGAGGTGATTTTGTAGCCCATTGCAAATGAAGGGCACGGTTGTGTGCATGTTAAAAGTGATAAAGCGTTTCTCTTCCCAACCATTACTTTCTTTTAATATTTTTTCTCCTGCCAGTTTGTGCTTGTTAGAACCTCCAGTGAGGTGTTGAGCAAAGAGGTGGGAGAAGACGTCCTTTGTTTCAAGTCCTAGGAAGAAAGAGTAGAGTCTGTTGGCTCAGCATGAGGCCGGCCAGGTGCCTTCGGCAACGCCTTTTCATCACATTGAGGAACTTTTCCTCTTTTCCTAGTTTTCTGAAATCTTCAACAATGAATAAGTTTCAGATTTTATCAAATACTTTTTTTGCAGAAATAGATAAAAATAATTTGAGATTTCTTCTTTCTGTTAATATGGCGGGGCACATTGATTTTTGAACATTAAGTCAGCGGTGCATCCCTAGAACACATTCCACTTGGTCATGGAGTGCAATTCTTTGTTATATGTTCTTGGAGTTGATTTGCTACATTTTTGGTTGAAGATTTTGCATTTAAATTCATGAGAGATAATAGACTTTTGCTTTCCACTGTATTTTCTGGTTTTATTGTTAGGGTAATATTAGCTTCATAAAATGAGCTGGGAGTGTTACTTTCTATTCATTTTCTGGGAGTGATTGTGTAAGACTAATGGTCTCTGTGGGGATTTCCAATATACTAAATTTATTAAAGTCTACTGGTGTAATGTTCACCTATGTGCACAGACAGGACAACATCTTATTTTTATTTTTTACATACTTCAGATGTAGGTTTTGCTTTAATTATTAAGTTTGATTTAAGAAACTTGTGAGAAGTATCTTATATAGTCGATATTTAGTCAATTCTATTCCTTCATATTCCAAAAGACATTTTTCTTTTCTGGAGTTCTAAACTTTCTTGCTATAAAAATATGAATTCTAGTAAAGAAACAGAAATAATTTTAAAAAGCCTCAATTTGGTAACTTATTTCATCTTTATGAGTATGTTATATCCAATAAATTCTCATTTCCCTTCTGTGGAGAATAACACATTCCTCCTTTCATTTCTGTGGTATATTTCAGCAAATGTAGAAATCACAATTGTCAATTCTTTAACAGTGTTTAACATCGAACCACTTCCCTCCCAGCCTCCATAGTTTCAGATGAGAAATCAGCTATAACTCAAATCGATCCCCACGTAAGTACGCTGCAGCTTCTGAATGCTTTTGATACTTTCCCTTTGTGTTTATTTCCAGAGATATCATTATTAGGTGGATTTCTTTACACTATCTGTTTAAGATTCTTGCTGCTTTTCTGCAGTTTACATAATTTATGTCTGTAGCTTTTGTCTTTCCCCAGATCTGGGGAGTTTTCAGCCATTATTTCCTGGGCTATTTTTCCAGACTTGCTATTCCTTCTCATTTGGGGAATCATAAGATTTGAATGTTCTTTTATTATTGTCTCAAGCCCCTTGGGAATGTGGCTTTATTTTGTTCCAGCTTATTTTCTCTTCATTATTCAAATGAGGATGATTCTATCGATCCGTTCTTGGGTCTGCTGGTTCTGCTCTCGCCTCCTCCTCGCTCCTAATGAGCCTGTCCAGCAGGGCTCTGGAAATTTCCATCTGGTTTTTAACAACTACCTTTTTCTTTTTTATTGAGAGTTTCTATTTTTCACTGTTCTGAAAGAATTTATGATTTCTTGTTGATCTCTTTCATGAGGCCAGGATGGTGACTGCCTGGATACTCGGGCACAGTGGGCAGAGGCTCTGGATTCTTATTTGCAGGTATACTTCAGGCTTGGTGGCCTGAGGGTCATCTGGGTTGTTCCTTGAGCTTTCCACTGAGCCTGCTGACATCAACCTGGCCAAGATGGAATGCTGAGTCATGTGATGCTGAGTCACATAGTGCTGAATCATCACAGGGGCTAAGTCATGCAGTGCTGAGTCATCACAGGGTTGAGTCATGCAGGGCTGAGTCATTCAGGGATGAGTCACTATAGGGCTGAGTCATGCAGTATTGACTCACACAGGGCTGTCACAAAGTGCTGAGTCATGCAGTGCTGATCATCACAGGACTGAGTCATGCAGTGCTGAGTCATGCAGTGCTGATCACCACAGGACTGAGTCATGCAGTGCTGAATCATGCAGTGCTGTGTCATCACAGTGCTGAGTCATGCAGTGCTGAGTCATCACAAGGTTGAATCTCCCCCTTGGGGCCTGCCAATACCCCACCTTATATGTGGAGAATCTGTGGGCATACCCCAGCATCTCAGAGTTCCTGTGCTAGGTTCCACTCATAGGGAGGTGGCCTGGCTGCCCAGCTTTGCCAATGCTCTGCTGGGGGTGAAGCCCCACATGCCAGAGGCTCTGGGGAAGCTGGTGTTGTGGCCAGAAACTCTGTTCTGAATAGGGGCTCTGGGCGTGAGGAAACTCCCCTGCAGAGCTGGACACTCCAGGGAATGAAGGCCCCAGTGCGGCAGAGACACCTTGAGACGGCTTTGTTTTTGTTTGGGGGACACATCCCACAGTACTCTGGAGACCCTGGGAGCAAACCTGGGCAGCCCCGCCCTAGGGTCTAAAGCCCAACCTTTTGCAGGCATGAATTAGCTCTGAGAATGGTGCTGAGTAACAGCCAGTGGGAAAAAGCTCTGCTGTGCCGGCAACAGTAAGAAACAATCTCACGTTCCTTACTCCTGAAACGGAGCCTGGAGTGATGCAGCTTGACCCTCATGGCCCCCGCCCGCCCCGCCCCATTTCACCTGCCAGCTTGATGTGGCAGGCTGATACAGCTAGAGCAGCGCCATGACGGGTGCTCCTGCTTCTGCCGCCCCCAGCGACTTTTCCTCTGGAGCAATAACCCAGATGAAAGCCAAGGAGGGCGAGAGTGGGGTTGGCAGGAGAGGGCCCAGAGCAGCTCAAAGGAGCCGAGTGAGCTGGAGGAGGAGGCGGGTTAGGGGGGGCAGCTGAGGGTGGAGAGGGGCAAGGGGGTGCTGCAGCAGGTCCTCAGAGCAAGACCACCCGTGGGAAATGGGGAGAGGTTGGTGGGGTGCTGGGAGCCCTTTCAGAACCATCAAAAGCCCATGCTGGCTTTTTGGGACTCAATCACCCCTGGCGGACTCCAGGGACCGTATGGGATGCTGGGGATAGACCCAGAGTGAACTGCATGCTGGGTCAGTGGCCTGCCTGGGGTGCTGTTGATCTGGTTGGACCTCCTTTCATTGTTTTTGCTTTTAAATTTAATTTTGATTTTACTGGGGGGTCCTCCCAAGCAGTGCTCAAGGGGTTGGAAGTCACTCTTGGAGTTCTTCATCCCAGCTGTGCAGGTCGACGACTTCAGTGCTCTGCCCGGCCATGCGGCTACTGGGCTTATCAGGACAACACACAGTGGTTCTCAGAGGACCAAATGTTCCAGGGACCAGTCTGGGGCCCTCAGCAGAGAGGTAGGGTTGTGCCCCAGCCTTAGAGACCCTCCTGACCCCAGTGTCCCTCTCTTAACAAGCTGCACACCTGCTTTGGGCTGTCAGGAACACCTTCACTGCTTTGGGACCGCCTTGGCCCCCAGAACCTTCCCCACCTTACCAGGCAAGTCTGTTCCTCCCAGACTGAACTGGTTCCCAGCACAGCGCAGGGCTTGTCTCAGCTTCCTTGGGTAGAGGGACTCTCCTAGGCTCACTGTTGGGGCTCTGTGGGAGGTCCAAGACATGTGCCCACCTGTGGCCACACTTCCTTGCCCACCCCTCTCACCCCTGGTCCCCCACAGCCTACTCAGAGCCTCAGGCCAGGTGCTGTGTCAAGGAGGAGTCGGTCACAGATCCACGCTGCTGTGTGGCCTCCACACTGCCCATCCACATGCACCCTCTATCTGTCCCTGGGGACTCCCTTCTTCCGTGTGACTGAGGAGGAAACTGAGGCACAAGGTTCTGGTTCAAGGTGTCAGAGCCGTTCCTTTCCCTGACCCCAGGGTGCCACAGTTTTGCACCTCATTGGAGCAGGGACATCAGTTGTAAAGGTTCACATGGTCTGTGGCATGCAGAGGTGGGTCCCCCGAGCCCATGAGTATGGACACCCCAAAGAGTAGCTCAAGACCTGGGTGGGAGCAGAGACGCTGATCGTACTGTAAGGTCTCGTAGAGAAATGAACTCGAGACATTAGGTATATGGACATGGATGGTCTGTCTGGGCCTCTGGGAGCCGCTGCTCTGAGAAGGACGTGTTTCTGACTGAGAATCAGTCTGGTATAGTTGCCTCGACTCTGTCCAGCTTACCTCTCCCATGTTCTCTCACAAAGGAGGTGTGGCCATACCAGGTCGTGTTCAGGGCTCATTCCTGGCTCTGTGCTCAGGCTCCCTCCTGGCTCTGTGCTCAGGGCTCCCTCCTGGCTCTGTGCTCAGGCTCCCTCCTGGCTCTGTGCTCAGGCTCCCTCCTGGCTCTGTGCTCTGGGCTCCCTCCTGGCTCTGTGCTCAGGGCTCCCTCCTGGCTCTGTGCTCAGGCTCCCTCCTGGCTCTGTGCTCAGGCTCCCTCCTGGCTCTGTGCTCAGGGGCTCCCCTCCTGGCTCTGTGCTCAGGGCTCCCTCTTGGCTCTGTGCTCAGGGCTCCCTCCTGGCTCTGTGCTCAGGGCTCCCTCCTGGCCCTGTGCTCAGGGCTCACTCCCTGGCTCTGTGCTCAGGGCTCCCCTCCTGGCTCTGTGCTCAGGGCTCACTCCTGGCTCTGTGCTCAGGGCTCCCTCCTGGCTCTGTGCTCAGGGATCACTCCTGTCTCTGTGTTCGGGGCTCACTCCTGGCCCTGTGCTCAGGGCTCACTCCTGGCTCTGTGCTCGGGGCTCACTCCTGGCCCTGTGTTCGGGGCTCACTCCTGGCCCTGTGTTCAGGGCTCACTCCTGGCTCTGTGCTCAGGGCTCACTCCTGGCTCTGTGCTCAGGGCTCACTCCTGGCTCTGTGCTCAGGGCTCACTCCTGGCTCTGTGCTCAGGGCTCACTCCTGGCTCTGTGCTCAGGGATCACTCCTGGCCCTGTGCTCAGGGCTCACTCTTGGCTCTGTGCTCAGGGCTCACTCCTGGCCCTGTGCTCAGGGCTCACTCCTGGCTCTGTGCTCGGGGCTCACTCCTGGCCCTGTGTTCGGGGCTCACTCCTGGCCCTGTGCTCAGGGCTCACTCCTGGCTCTGTGCTCAGGGCTGACTCCTGGCTCTGTGCTCAGGGCTCACTCCTGGCTCTGTGCTCAGGGCTCACTCCTGGCTCTGTGCTCGGGGCTCACTCCTGGCTCTGTGTTCAGGGCCCCTCCTGGCCCTGTGTTCGGGGCTCACTCCTGGCTCTGTGTTCAGGGCTCACTCCTGGCCCTGTGCTCAGGGTTTACTCCTGGTGGGGATCAAATTCGGGTCTGTTGTGTGCAAGAAGAGCACCCTTCCCACACTGCTATGGCTCCAGCCACTGTGCCTTCTTTGTACAGCATCCACACCCAACAGGGCTTGGAGCCCCCAGGTCACAGTCCCCAGTGCCCAGCTCTGCAGGGTGGAGAAGTAGACACCAGAGGCCTCAGCACGCCAGGACTGTCACCCCTCTGGAGTGACACTGGGCTTCCATGTCACATAATAAGGCGTGCCCATCTACTTCTCATGGTAGTCCCAGAGGTGGTACCTGAGGAGCTTGAGCACTCGCGCTTTCCAGAACCTTCAGTACTGCTTTCAGCTGGAGTCCCTGTCCTCTCCTGCGACACAACTAGGACAGTAGTGGGAGCAGAGGAAGGGCTTGGCCTATGTAGTGGGGCCCAGTTATCGAGTACCTGGAGACTGCACTGGCCCCTCACTGTACAGACACCACAAGGACCCGGAGAATCAGGCCGGATGGAAGCAGAAGGGGGCTTTGAGGCATCAGAATGAGCCATCTTTCCTGTGCACCGTAGCAGGACCCTGAATGGACACAGGGGACCCCAACGTCCCAACCCAGGATTTAGAATCTCACCCACATGCAGGCTTAGGCCTCAAGCCTGCCAGGAGCGAGACACATTGGGGGGCTTATTGTGATGATGATAATGAAGAGAGAGGAGACAGTGGGCTGCAGCGGTCAGGGGGTGCTGGGTCAGCCACTGAACTGGGATGGGAATCTAGCACCATTCTTGGTTCACTGTGCAATTTAGAGCAAGTTCCTTAACCTCTCTGAGCCTTAAAACAGAAACAGCACTACCCAGAAAGCTGGGGTAACAGTGGGGCAGAGAGATATTTTCAAATCATGGGACCCATCCCAGCCCAGGGCTGTGCAGAGCCGTGGTCAGGAGGGAGAAGCCTCTCTTGGCTCCCAGCCACATTCACGCATCTCCTCTGCCGACAGGCAGGTGGGAATGTCCCATCGCTCCCCAGAACACCCGCCCTGCCATTTCCTGCCCCTGCCCTCTCCCCCTGTGTGCACCAGCCCAGCGCACACCCACGTCTTCTCAGCTGCTCTGTGCTCCAGATCCTGGAAAAGAAGTCAAGCTCTTGGCCATGCTGTGGCCCCTTTGTCCCCCGTGGCATGCTCCCTTCTTGAATTCCAGCACTGTCTCCGCTTCCCCTACCTCGATTTCTTGGGAATGAAATAACCCAGGATATAAATAAAATGATCTAAATAAAGCTGCACTCCACTGCCGCGTGCGGAGTCTGCGTAGGCAGGTGACTGCCTGCCGAAATAAAGCCATCCCCAGTGGGCGCCGCCCGGGGCTCTGCTGTCTGCCATGGCTGGGGAGCAGGAGAGTGAGCACTGCCAGGGCGTCTCCTGATGGGGACGGGACCCTTGTTTCTTCATTCATGGCGTCATGGTCAGAAGCAGCGATGGCAATGGCCTTGCCAAGTCCAGCCTGGAGGTTAATGCAGGAATGTCTCCATGGAATTCAGTTGCTCAGCGGGTGCTTTACCTGCACAAGACGGGCTTTGGTTGTTTGTGGGGGCTGCAGTCAGACCCCTGGGGGAGGTGCTGAGGCTCCTGGTGGGTCGGGGTGCACAACCTGAGGAAGTAGCTGGAGGAGCTAGTGGTGCACTGCAGTGTGTGATCAGGGACGGTAGGGGCTGTGTTATCTGGGGGTGGGAGTTGAGACCTCTGTCCTAGAGCTGTGACTGACCTGAGGGTCACTAAGCGGGAGGACCCTGCTGCCCGTGGCCCCGTGGGTTAGTGTCCCTGTACATACAAGCCTGTCCTAGTGCTGGGGACAGTGCTTGTATTCCTCAAGGCTGGGGGTCAGCTCCTGTGAATTCTCCTGTTTTTAGGGGCAGGTCTCACAGTGTCTGAGACTACTCCAGGGAGCTGTGAGTTAGGGACTGGGAACTGTGAGTTAGTGCTGAAGAGGAACCTCCACTCTCTTTCCCAGGCATTGGTCTGTCGGCCCTCCATAGCATCCACAATGTGTGTGTGTGTGTGTGTGTGTGTGTGTGTGTGTGTTGGTAGGAGGTGAAGGGGTGTTCCTTCATGTGGTGGTTGTGTCTTTATCAAATTGGAGTCACTGGGTAACTTGTTTGATTCAGGGCCACACCCGGAGGTGCTCAGGGCTTACTCCTGATGGTGTGCTCAGGGATCACTCCTGACAGGCTTGAGGGACCATATGGGGTGTCAGGGATGGAACCCGGTTGGCGCATGCACTGTCTGGCCGCTCCAGCCTATCTGTGTTAAGTCTGGGGCATAGACAATCCTTTCGGAAGGTGAATGACTGGGACTCTAGATTTTTCATACAAGAAACTTAACTAGCAAAGTCACATCTTTTCAGGTCTGTATTAATTCAAGCAACCAAAGTAAAGACGAGCATCCCCAACACCGGCCAGTTTCCTGATGAAACACAGTTTAAGTATTTTGTTGTAAAATTATGAGACAGAAAGAGACCGGGGCATTTTCTCCTCAAGGCCTCCCCTCAAACTCGACTTGTACCCCAGCCTGCAGAGCCCCAGGGAGGCTTTCTGTCCCTAGCAATTGATTGCTGCTCCCGTCCAGTACCAGTGATTAGCCAATATGCTTGGATCAAAATAGTTGTTCTGTCCACCCCCCATTCGCTCTCTTTCCCGTGCCACTCCAATTTGACCATAATTGTATCGTTCCCATAACAACAGCCAAATCACTGATGATGGAGGCGGGCTCGCGACAGCGCCGTCCGTGAGCTTCGGTGCGGCCACACAGACCCACAGAGCAGCAGCCCAAGAACGGCAGGCCCAGAGCCAACGTGTCCTGCCGCTCCCAGACCCAGGCCCATTCTGGACCTGCCAGCAGGCCCCTGAGCTAGCTGAGACCACACGTCTCCCTCTGTTCGGCCATGCACTCAGAACAGCTCGTTCTGTGACTTGTGTGGGGTGCTGAAGCCATTACACACCCTGAAACACCCCCGCCCACACACACATACACAGTGTGTGTCATCAAATTGCTTCAGGAATCCAGAAAGAATGGAGTCCAGGGGTGGTCTTGGATGATGGTGCCAAAACGGACTGGCTCCAAGAATCCTCACCATGAGGCATCTCTTCCCCCCCCCACCCCCAAACCTCCGTCTCTGTCTGTCTGTCTGTCTATCTGTTTGTCTGTCTTGATTTCCTCCCCGCAGAGCTGCTGTGTGAATTCTGGGGACGGGTCTGTGACCAAGGAAGGAACAGCTGGCTGGTGCGGCGCATTTGCATGTGTCCAGCCTCCTGGGCTGTGTGCCCACCCAGGCTATCTGATCTCTCGCTGCTGACCCAAGTGATCCCACTCAGGGTGGGGACTTTGCAGAGCGCACAGCTTGGAAGCAGTCAGGATCTGTGCGGACTGGTGGGCAGAAGTAAAGGCCGTTGGATCCGGTTCTGTTTGCCAGCACAGGCTGTTGGGTTGGCTCTGGCAGCAGAGTTGCCTGGATGGCCGCAGGTGTGAGGGCATTGGGAGGCAGCATGAGCGAGCTCAGGCTGTCCTCGGAGCTGGGCTCTGGGTAACTGACCACCTCCCTGCAGGCTGGGCTCTTTGGGGGTGCCTTGGCTTGGCTGAACCCACCGCCTTGGAGATGGGTTTCAGATGCCTCACTGAGGGCGAAAAATTACATTTTTAACCTGACGGGGGACAATGCCAATAATTTGCATTTTCAGTCTAAAATTAGATGCTGCCTGATTTGCTCAGCGGTTGCTTGTTTTACTGATGATTTGGTGAATCCAGCTCCAGTGCTGGGCGCTCTGGAATGTGGGTCACAGAGCAGCAGGCTGGGCTCACCCAGAGCCTCTGTTTGCCGCAGACCCTCAATCCCACACCATGTCCCCAAACCAGAACCTGCATTTTGACAGTCTGCGCGGTGGTCGGGTTCATCACAAAAGTGCCGCGGTGGAGCACCCCTGTAAATCCTGTCCCACGACTCTGGCTTGGCCATTCCTCAGGAGATGTGCTTTGGGATGAAGGTGAAAGGCTGTGTGGAGTCAGGACCCACACTCAGTGGGCGTGGGGGGGGTGCGTTCATGTGCGTGCTTATGTGCATGTGTGCACGTCTGTTTCTTTTTCTCCAGAGGCCATAAGAATCTCAGCTCATGGGGGCTGGAGCGATAGTACAGTGGGGAGAACATTTGCCTTGCATGCAACTGACCTGGGGTTCTATCCCCAGCATACCATATGGTTCCACACGCACTGCCAAGAGTAATTCCTGAAGGCAGAGCCAGGAGTAATTCCTGAGCATTGCCGGCTATGACCCAAAAAGCAAAAACAAACAAATAAACAAACAAATAAATAAATCATTTGATCACTTGACATCCTGTTATTCATCAGTTTGCTCCAGTGGGCTCTAGTAACGTTTTCATTTGACCCTATCACGTGCCAGTGTAGCCCAATGGCATCTGCTTGCTCCAGGAATACGAAGAGCCTCAAACCATTTGATCAGGGTCTTGACGAAGAAGTCTATCTTGTAGGTGGGCAGTCACATGATCTTTTGACATCCCATGGGATCCGTTACCAGCAGTCGTCTCCAAATCGCATTACATGTCCAGCCCATCTGATTTTCGATGCCTTGGCAAACGAGACAGCGTCTCTGACTCTGGAACAGCGATGGAGGTCAGAAATCTGGATTCCTTCTCTCACTTGAGTGAGGCGTGATACTCCAAGCATAGCTCTTTCAATCCCTCTTTGGGAGACCTGAATAGCATTCTCATCCTGCTTTCGTAGGGCCCATATATTTTTTTTTTTTTTTAGGTTGGTTCATTTTTTTATTTTTATTTTTTAAATTTTTTATATACCACCGTGAGATATACAGTTACAAAAGTGTTCATAATTGGTTCTTGGTAATACAATATTTTAGCACCCCTCCCTCCACCAGTGCCCCATTTCCACCACCAATGTACCCTACCCACTCCCGCCCAACCCCAGGCTGCCTTAATAGCAGGTACCCCAGTTTCCTCTCTTTCTCTCTCTGTCTCTCTCTCTGTCTCTGCATCTCTCTCCCTCTTATTTTACACATTGTGGCTAGCCCTGCAGATATTTAGAGTTTATCACTTAAGTCTCTGTGTATATTCAATGGTGAGTTTTAATCTGCCATTACCACTTCCCACATTTAGTAAAACACTGGTATCTATTTATATCCTATTAATGAATGCAGTCATTCTATATCTGTCCTTTTCCTTCTGACTAATTTCACTCAGCATAATAGTCTCCATGTCCATCCATTTGCAGGTAAATTTCATAATTTCATCTTTTCTGACAACTGCATAGTATTCCATAGTGTAGATGAACCACAGTTTCTTTAGCCAGTCCTCTGTTCTCGGGCATTTAGGTTGTTTCCAGATTCTAGCTATAGTGAATAGCGCAGAGATGAATAAAGAAGTACAGATAGTGTTTCTGCTGTGTTTTTCAGTCTCTTGGGTATATTCCCAGGAGTGCTATTGCTGGATCAAATGGGAGCTCAATATCTAATTTTCGGAGGAATGCCCGAATTTTTTTCCAAAAGGGCTGGACCAGTCGGCACTCCCACCAACAATACACTCCCACCCAGGTATTGGGTGAATATCCTTTCCCACTCTGTGGATTTGGTGGTGGGAGTATAAAACAATGAACTTAGACCTCCTTCTAACGCCATGCACATTTTGATCTGAGAGTCCTTTTTTTCCCAACATCCACACCAGCACCGTTTGTTCTTGCTGTTTTGGATGTGTGCCAGTCTCTGTGGTGTGAGATGGTACCTCATTGTTGTTTTTTTTGTTTGTTTGTTTTTTACAAATAATCCATGATTTTTATTTTCTTAGTTAATATTTTATTATACCTGGGGTCGGAGTGATAGCACAGCGGGTAGGGCGTTTGCCTTGTGCTCGGCCCACCTGGGTTAGATCCCGCATCACATATGGTACCCCAGGCACCGCTAGGAGTGATTCCTGAGCAAAGAGCCAAGAGTAACCCCTGACGTCGCACCTCATTGTTGTTTTGATTTGCATCTCCCTGATGATTAAAGATGAAGAGCACTTTTCATATGCCTTTTGTTCATTGGAGTTTCTTCTTTTTGGAAGCTTCTGTTCATTTCTTCTCCCCATTTTTTGATGGGGTTGGCTGTTCTTTTCTTGTGGAGTGCTACCAGTGCCTGATATATCCTGGATATTAACCTCTTGTCAGATGGGTATTTGGTGAATATCCTTTCCCACTCTGTGGATTGTCTTTGTATCTTGGTCACCGTTTCTTTTGAGGTGCAGAAGCTTTTCAATTTTATATAATCCCATTTGTTTATCTTTGCTTCCATTTGCTTGGTCAGTGGTGTGTCGTCTTTAAAGATACTTTTAGTTTCGATGTCGTAAAGCGTTTCTCCTATGTTTTCTTTGATGTACCTTATAGATTCATATCTGATGTTGAGATCTATAATCCATTTTGATCTGACTTTTGTGCATGGCGTTAGAAGGAGGTCTAAGTTCATTGTTTTACACGTAGCTGCCCAGTTTCCCCAGCACCATTTGTTGAAGAGGCTTTCTTTGATCCACTTAATATTTTTTTGCTCCTTTATCGAAGATTAAGTGGTTGTATATTTGAGAGTCCATGATGGGCTGGACATGTAATGCGATTTGGAGACAACCGCTGGACTAGAGTCGTTACCGACTGGATCCCACGGGATGTCAAAAGATCACGTGGCCGCCCACCTACAAGATGGTCAGACTTCCTTGTAAAGACCCTGAAGGAACAGTTTGAGGCTCTTCATATTCCTGAATCAACCAGATGCCATTGGGCTACATTGGCACGTGATAGGGTCCAATGGAAATGTTACCGGCGCCCGCTTGAGCAAATTGATGAATAACGGGATTCAAGTGATCAAGTGATATTTGAGACTGTGTTTTAGGATATTCAGTTTTATTCCATAGGACTACAGGTCTGTCTCTATACCAATACCACACTGTCTTAATTACAACTGCTCTGTAGTAGAGCTTGAGGTTGGGGAAAGTGATACCTCCCATCTTCTTTTTCCCAAGGATTGCTTTAGCTATTCGTGGGGGGGTTTATTATTCCATACAAATTTCAGGAGTGTTTGTTCAATTTCTTTGAAGAACATCATGGGTATCTTTATAGGGACCGCATTGAATCTGTGGAAAGCTCTAGGGAGTATTACCATTTTGATAATGTTGATCCTTCCAATCTATGAGCAGGGATGTGTCTCCATTTTCTCAGGTCTTCTTTTATTTCCTGAAGTAACGTTTTTTGTAGTTTTCTTTGTAGAGATCCTTTACATTCTTTGTCAAACTGATTCCTAGGTATTTGATTTTCTGTGGCGCAGTTGTGAATGGGATAGTTTCTTTAATGTCCCTTTCTTCTCTTTCGCTGTTTGCATATAGGAAGGCCATTGACTTTTGGGTATTGATTTTGTACACTGCCACTCTACTATAGGAATGTATTATTTCTAGGAGCCTCTTGGTAGAGAGTTTCGGGTTTCCAGGTATAATATCATGTCATCTGCAAATAGTGATAACTTGGCTTCTTCCCTTCCTATCCGGATGCCCTTAATGTCTTTTTCTTCCCTGATTGCTATGGCAAGTACTCCCAGTACTATATTGAATAGAAATGGTGAGAGTGGGGCCCATTTATTTATAAATAAATTAAATTAAAAAATTAAGGAGCTCAGCTCAGAGCTCAAGCCTTTAGCCCTGAGCATCAGTCTTGTCTCCCTGCCCCTCTGGCCTCTGGCTCCTCTCTGCAGCAGGATGACTCCCCGACCCCGTTGCCACAAGCAGAGAAATGCAAAGCCATTGCCTGGACTGGCATTTTGGGGTACCATCATTGTCTTCTGTGCTCGGTGCAGACTCAGCGGAGGATAGACTCAGTAGAGGCAGCGGGTGGGTGCCCCCTGTCACTAGAGCCCAGTCAAATGCTCCGGGAAATGCTCTGACATGGCTGTGGCTTAAGAGGAGATGCATCCTTCGCCCTTAGGAAGCCTCATGACTCTGCAGGACTAGACGCCCGCATCTCCAACCTATTCCTGAGCAGCACCAACGGGCTCAGCACTGAGTTCCAGACTGTCTCAGTCCTGCCCTGCTGCCGTAGACAAGGCAACACAGAAAAGGGTTTTCCCAGTGCTCCTGAGACCGTGGTGTCAGCAAGGTGGGCGTGGGGAAAGTCATGTCTGATTTCCTGGTTTGGACCCCGTGTTTCCTCCACGTCCGCATGTCCAGGGAACTGGCAGTCTGGGTCCCAATCATGACAGCATCCTCCTGGAAACTGTCAGCTCCTCACTCCTCCTGTCCACTGTGGGGCAGGATTTCCAGTGTAGGAAGGGCGCCGTGGTTATCCAGTCCACTGAAGAGCAGGCGCCGCAGTGAGGGGGATCAGACTTCTGTGAGAAGAAAACATGGGACGCTCAGAGGAGGGTCGACCAGGAGGGCATGACCCAAATGGGCCCCGGGGTAAGCGGAGTGAAAGACTGAGGCGGCTCCACTTGCCAGCGCCCTGACTTCCTCTAACCCGGCTCTTTATCCAGATGGGGACTCACTGGCCACTCAGTCTTTTGTGTGGCAATGCACAAGCCCCTGGTGGGATCTTGGTGAATTTGAGAAACAAGTGGTTTTGCCAGTGAGCTGGGAAGTCTTTCTGGAGGCAAAGGCATTGGGTTTGGTTGCCAATGGAGCCTGTCAAAGGAAGCCAAAGGAAACCTGGGAATTACCAGTGTTGGTCTCACAGAGCCTTCCCTTGGTGCCCACAAACCAGCAGCTCAGTGTGAGGCCTGGTCGTATGGTTCTGCCTAGAGGGGCTCAGGGGACATGTGGGCAGTGTTAGGGGCATTCTAGGGCTAACCAGCATGTGAGTCATAACCCAATGTCGTCAACAGACTCACAGAAACTGCAGCTTGGAGCAAACCGATGTCTAAGAAACCAAGTCTTGGTGCATGGGTCTTGGTGCAAGCAAGGGCTCACTTCTTATGCTGCTTTCCTGTGGGGCTTCTGGACTTGGACCCTGTACCATACGCATGACAGGAGCGCAATGTCCTCTGAGCTGTTCTTTCTTTTCTTTTTTTGCTTTTTTGGGTCACACCTGGCAATGCTCAGGGGTTCCTTCTGGCTCTGCACTCAGGAATTACTCCTGGCGGTGCTCGGGGGACCATATGGGACGCTGGGGATCGAACCTGGGCGGCATGGGCAGGCCGTGTGCAAGGCAAACACCCTACCTGCTGGGCTATAGCTCCGGCTCCTGAGCTGTTCTTTCAGGCCCCCAAAAAACAACATGCTCATCCACGTTCATTCATTTGCTGAATTTACAACCTGCTGATTCCTGTACAAGGTTAGAAACCCAGGAACAGATTCATGGTACCAGGTGTGACCTGGTCAGCATACCAGGGCTCTCTCTCTCTCTCTCTCTCTCTCTCTCTCTCTCTCTCTCTCTCTCTCTCACACACACACACACACACACACACCCAATGGAAACAATTGAAACTTAACAGTGGGCTGCACGCCTTGGGAAACGGGGATGAAGTGTCCAGACCCCAGGGAAAATGTGCAAACTCACATAAACGCAGCCTGGAATCTATTTTCCTTTTCTCATCAACATCATAATGGAAAATCGTTGAATGAAATTACGTTATTCGAAGACCTGCTGTACTTGTGTTAAAATTCATACTATTCTACCCAGGGAAAAAAAATCAATTTTACAGTATGTTAATTAAAACACACTCAGTGGAGGAAGAATGACCTATTGAATAAATTGTGTGAGGGTATGAAGACCCCTGACTTTGCTTGTAGAAAAAACAAAATTCAATTTGCTTTTTACACCATACACGAAGTATTAGAGGAATTTAAGAGCAAACTATGAAAGATAGAACTGAAGACTTATGAAGGAGCTTGCTGAAAAGTACCCAGAGATTTTCACGGCATGGAAGAAACTTCTAGAGGAAAGAGCACAAATCACAATTCATAAAAAAGAGATAAATTGTATGACATTAAGACCTAATCCTTCTATATGACAAAACACTAGAAATAAAATTATAAAGATAAGAACAGGCTGTGAGAAGATATTTGTAACGCATATAATAGACAAGACACCATTCTGAGAGGGATATTTCCAACATATATAACAGACAAAAAATTAGTTCTCAGATGATATAAATATATTCTATAAGTCAGTGGGAGAAACACCAATAAATCCATAGAAAAATGGACAAAGAATTTTAGAAACCCAAGAAAGAAAACAACATCACCAATTAACATTTGAAAACATCATCAATCTCCCCGGTAATCCAGGAAATGAAAATTAAAACTTGATGAGATATTTCACACCTATCAGACTGGCAGGAATAATCTTGAAAGAAGTCTGACAGCATCATTTTTTGACGGCTGTGTGAGGAGCAAGAATCCCACAGTGCTGGTGGAAGTGGACGCAGCCTCTCAGGAGAGTAATTAGCGAGGCGGGATAAAGCTGAAGGCAAATGTTGTCGGCCGCTCCGTATCTAGAGATACCATCTACGAAGACTCAGTACCTATGTCTGTGTGTGACCCAACAGTCTGCTGATGACAGTGTGGAAGTAACCTAAAGACCCTGACTACAAGGCAGGGTAAAGGCTGGGGGCGCAAGCGCACGAGGCAGCACCCTTGCGTTAGAATAAAGACCCAGTGTCTCGGAATGAATGGATCACACAAAACAAATATTTCAGAAGATAAAAATCAAGAACGGAGAGGATTTACACCAAATCTGTCTCATGACTACCTCCGTAGAGAGCAGGGGAGCGAAGGCACCAGGGCAGCAGGTGACAGGAACTTCTTTTTCATGTGGCCCGCCTTATTTCTTTATTAAAATCTGGAAGAAAAACAATGCAAATGCAGCTGCTTAGTCTCTGCTAGAGAAGAGCGTGGGGATTACAGACATGCCATCAGATTCTCCTATTTGGCTGATAAATATGTTCCTTTCTCAAGAGCTGCTCTTCTGGCTTGTCCCCAACTCTGGGAGTGGTTTGTGATTAAACTCGAGGCTTGCCACAGGATGTGCCTCTCAGCGGAGCTGCTCGTGCAGCTAGGGGAACGCGAGATGCACCAAGCACTGTCTTGTCTGCGGTGCAGGGTACAATGGCCATGGCTGTCCCTGTCAGACAGAGCTGGGCAGAGTAGGGCAGGACGCAGCAGGTGTCAGGGAGCTGCTCCCTTTAGCCCTTGTGTCCCCAGGATGCCATTGTGTGGGCTCTGGGCTAATGCATGGGGCAGCCCTGCCCCAGGGCTCTCACCCTGTGGGGTGTAGGACGCGTGGGGTTTGGGTAATCTGGGAAAAGCCAAGCACGTGATGGTAGAGAATAAAGGAATTTGTGGGAGGCGCCCATGGCATGTGACTTCCCAGGAGGGAAGAGATCTGAGTAGTGGCTGCCTGGTGGTTGGGTGGGTGTAGGAAGGGCATTCTGGCCGTATGTGTCTCCTTCATTAAGAGACCAGGGCACAGAGAGTGTGAATGGCTGCATCCAGGAAACCTGGAGTGGGGTGAGGCTGCGTGCACCGTGATAAACAATTTGATCATAGAGTGCTGGGAAGCACCCCTGGGCCTCTCCCCCAGGGGGCCAGAATATCAGAAAGGACAGACACACCAGTGGTCAGTGCAGCATTATTGACCCAACAGTGCACAAGTGGGAAGAGAAGTGGCAGTATAGTGCAGTGCCCCCAGCCACCAGAGAAGGTGGAGCCTTGGCAGTTTACTGTAAGGATAAATAATGCTCCAGGATGGCCCTGGAGAATGTCCTGCTTAGTGAAGTGAGCCAGAAAGAAAGAGACAAATGCCAGGTGACATCATCGTCTGCAGAGCGTAAGGACACAGAGCAAGGGTCAGGTGCTCCCCTGTGGAAACATAGCTGGCAGAACTGGATTGAGGATGCCAGAGCTGGGAGTGGACGGCAACCCTGGGGTCATGGAGGGGTCCTGGTTGTCTGGTGGAGAACCTAGCTACACTGCAAGTGTGAAGCACTGTGTTGTTTACACAGAGTGCTGGGAGACCACAGAGGGCAGGGCCAGGCAGTGACAGTGGCCACTGTGGGATGGTCCTTTAGTGGGACAGAGGCATGGGAGGAGCATGGCGAAGCAGCTGGAATAGTCAGAGGGAGAAGTGGCAGGAGAGGGAACAAATGTGCTGCTGGTAGTAGGAACAGGGCAGTGGTGGCAGGTGATGGGGATGATGGTGGGGATGATGGGGATGGGGGATGATAATGGGGATGATGGGGATGATGATGGAGATGATGATGGGGATGAAGGTGGGGATGATGATGGGGATGAAGGTGGGGATGAAGGTGGGGATGATGGTGGGGATGATGGTGGGGATGAAGGTGGGGATGAAGGTGGGGATGATGGTGGGGATGATGGTGGGGATGAAGGTGGGGATGATGGTGGGGATGATGGGGATGGGGGGATGATAATGGGGATAATGGGGATGAAGGTGGAGATGATGATGGGGATGATGGTGGGGATGATGGGAATGGGGATGATAATGGGGATGATGGGGATGATGATGGAGATGATGATGGGGATGAAGGTGGGGATGATGATGGGGATGAAGGTGGGGATGAAGGTGGGGATTATGGTGGGGATGATGGGGATGGGGATGATAATGGGGATAATGGGGATAAAGGTGGAGATGATGATGGGGATGAAGGTGGGGATGGTGGTGGGGATGGTGGCAGCCGTGCTTTGTGCATACAGTGGTGGTGATAAGGATAATGATGCAGTGGGCATAATGGTAATGGTGACAGTGCTGGTGGTTGTGGAGATGATGTTGGACATGGAAGAAGTAGAAAAGGCTCAATGTTTATAAGATAAAATAGGCAAGATTAACTGGTTCTTAGAAATCACTTAGAAATCCACTTAACGAGCAGCAAGGGATAAATCCAATTTGTTTTGTAGAATGTCTAGCAATGATCTGGCTATTCCTGTTCTCCTGTGCACGCATATTCATGAACTTTCCTTCTAGAGGCGAATTTAACCATGTGCCACAGATGCCCACTGTCCCGCACATTGCCCCGACTGTAAGACTGTCACATTCTTCGACTGTCTTTTCAGCACCAGATCAGCCTGGGACTGTCCTGACAAACAAGCCACGATGTGCCCCCCATGACAGCTCATGGCATCTGGTGCTGGGGTCCAGAGTGATGGTGTGGGGACAGTGAAGGTTCTGGGGCTACAGCTGTCAGGCAGCCTGACACATTGCCTAATCACTGGCGTGTTTCAGTCACCACATTTGGTCAGTCTCTGTGCCCCGTCTTGGAAGAGAGTTAATCCCGAGCCACAGAGACAGGAGCAGGGAAGCGGTGGGGGGGGAGGGGGGAGGAGTTTTGCCCACAGCGGTACCCCATCAGGCCCCATGCCCCAGAGGGTTAGTTGGTCATGTACGTGCACCTCTTAGGGTGTGAGAGATGAAAGAGAAAAACACTGGGAGAACCCACGATTGGTGGATGACTTCACGTGGACTAGGTGTGCTGTGACACGCTGAACATGCCTTCCCGGGATGAGAGCTCCCCAACACAGTGCCTTCCTAGGAGCAGATGGATAAACTTTCCACGCGGCCAATTTTATATCCGATTAAAATATAAGTGCATCAGAACGCTCTTTGAAATAAAGACACTTCACCAACAGGGGCGCAGAGCTAAATGTGTCCAAATACAGTGGAAATCAGCCGAGACAGCGCTCGGGGGAAATTAATACGGCAGCGTGTCATTTTACAATCATTTAAAAGAAAATGGAATCTGGCTTTCAAAGGCTATACTTTTTCATTGGGGGTAAAATAAGGTGCATTCCCTATTCAAAATAATTGCCCCGCTCACGTAAAGTTAATGCGCAGTGGACTATTTATCTCCAGGTGGTTGAAAGGAAGGTGGTTGTCTAAGGGCTGCCGCTCCCTGGGAAGAGAGCCCCTGGGACACGTTTGATCCATTGACGAGCAAGGCCTAATGCTTTCCCCTGAGTTGCCCTAAATCTATTAGACTTCTCAGGCTTCTGGGATGTACTCTGGGCTTGCTCCATCACACTGTATTAACTTGACAACGTACTGTCCTGGCATCTTTTATTTTCATGGGGTACCGGCTTTGACCTTGAAACTCTGAACCACACTTTATAATCCGCAGCCAGTCCTGGCATGGAGCCCCCTAAGAAAAATGTGACTCTGGAGCATGTAAAAGCTCAAGTTGGAATGACTGGAATGGGAGAGGGGGCCTGGACTTAAGGCTGCTCAGCATCAGAGGGGGGCAGAGAACCAAGCCCTGGCTGGGTGGCACCTGGGACATGTTCCTTGCTCAGAGACATGTTCTGAGGCTCAGAGAGTTTCAGTGAGTTTCCCAAGCACAATCAGCTGGGACTCGTGTGAGCCAGCTTTGACTCTGAACTCTAGTGCAGGCTTATGGCATGTCCCTGAGAGGGAGGCCTCTGCCTCAGAGGAGCATTGCTCAGCATTGCTCAGCTGGGTCTCGGTAGTGGGTCGTTCTGACCTCCTTTGGAGAGCCATGCAGCCTGTGTTCAGGACAGAGCATCTGGTTTTACTCTGCAGATAAGGCTAGGGCCAGTATGGGCCCATGCAGGGGCCTTTTTCTGGTCCATTTGCATACCCCAGGGTGGGACAGGGGGTGTCTGTAGAGTGGGGGAGCTTCTCAATGGCCACAACCCAGCTGGTGTGGGCATGGCCTGACCACAACTGGCAGGAGCCCTGCGATTCTCAAGGGGGCTCGACTAGGCATTTAATTATTGAAGAATGACTCTTGTGTCTGGCTAATTTATCAGCCTCTGGCAAGAATCAAGAGTCAACTGGCTATGAATCCTATCTGATTACTAATAAGAACACCATCAAGTGACACGGTGCTGAGGAATGCACGGGGCTGGGATCTGGCCAAGGCCTTGCTGGCCTGGGCGCCCCCAGGGATGCAGCTATAGGGTCTCCTGGTGCCCCCACAGATGCATCAAGCAGAGACTCATGGGGTGCGTTTGCCAAGGAGATAGAGGTGGCTTTTTGGAGGGTCTCCAAGTGGCTCCCTCGCCTCCAGGTAAGTGGGGTGCTCTCTGGACCCCAAAGCCCAGAACTTGGCATTCTGCAGAAGGGCCAGGTGTGCAGGGGTGCAGCATGTGGGGCCACCGGAGCTGGGTTCCCGTGAATAGTAGAAATGCCACTTGGAGGATGGACGAGCAGACAGATGTGGGGGAGCGAGGTTCTTCCCTTAAGGGGGTGATGATCCTCTGGTATACACAATAGTCTCAGTGGCCAACCCTCAGACACACCTCAGTAACAGACCAGATGCCAAGGTCACATGCAGTAAGTGGCTGGTTCCTGGAACAGTCAGGAGTATCCACAGACACAGGGCTCAGGGTGAGGCGGCTCAGTAGGCATGGGTTCCTCTGGGGTGAAAAGCTTCCCAGTACAACTGAGTTGGGGCCCCCATGTCTGGGGGGTACAAGTTACTCATTTTTTTCACTTTGAAGTGGTGATTTTAGGTAACTAAAAAACAAAAGGTGAAAGATAAACACACACACACACACACACACACACACACACTAAAATCAACTGGGAATAGTCCCAAAGCTCTATCGAGCATGCCTGCCCCCACCCACACACCAAGGACACGTGTGTTGTCCTGAAAGTCTCAGAGCAGCCCCCAGCCTAGCCGCCAGTGATGTGACTGTGCTGTACTGGCTCCTCTCTACCACAGAAACCCTGCCAAGGCAGCACTAGCCCGGGCATGTCCACCTGTTGGGCTCGTTCTTAGATTAACGGGAAGCTCCTTGCAGGTCCTTGTGGTGGGGGAAGCACACATCAGACAGTGTGAGGAGCCTGTCGTCCTGACCTCATAGGACCATCAGGGATTTCACATCAGTGCTAACGTGGGCAGGAGAATCAGTCAGTGCATTCACTCCCACCTGGCGGGAGCCACAGAGAGCGGCTCTCCTGGCTCCTACCAGGCTCCTGGCACTTATGCTCACTGTCCCGCAGCCAGCTGAGAGTGAGGGACTGCTACAGAGCACACAGGGTCTACAGGGATGCGTGCTGGCCCAGCAGACGGGCTGTGAGCACATGCTCTGTGGCTGTTTCAGAGGCCAGGCCGGGCACTGAGGGCTGCAGGCCATGGGGATGGGCTGGTTTCCCTGTGCCCGTGATTTGGGCTGTCCAGGGCAGGAAGGCATGCCCCTGTGATGTGGACACCCTCCTGGTTCTTCCTCCTTCCCCTTCCTTCATCCCCTCCTCCCCACCTTCTCTCTTCCCTCTGTCCCTTCTTTCATTCTTCCTTCTTTTTATTTCTTTCTTTTCCTTCCTCCCTCTCTCCCTCCATTCCTCTCTCCTCCTCCCTCCCTCCCTCCCCCTCCCTCCCTCCTTCCTCCCTTCCTCCCTTCCTTCCTCCCTTCCTCCCTTCCTTCCTTCCTCCCTCCTCCCTCCCTCCCTTCCTCCCTTCCTTCCTTCCTCCCTTCCTCCCTCCCCTCCCTCCCTTCCTCCCCTTCCTCCCTTCATCCCTCCCTCCCTCACTTCCTCCCTTCCCCTCCCTCCCTCCCTTCCTCCCTTCCTCCCTTCCTCCTTCCTTCCTTCCTTCCTCCTTTCCTTCCTCCCTCCTCCTCCCCTCCCTTCCTCCCTTCCTTCCCTCCCTCCCTCCCTCCCTCCTTCCTTCCTTCCTTCCTTCCTTCCTTCCTTCCTTCCTTCCTTCCTTCCTTCCTTCCTTCCTTCCTTCCTTCCTTCCTTCCTTCCTTCCTTCCTTCCTTCCTTCCTTCCTTTCTTCCTTCCTTCCTTCCTTCCTTCCTCAAGGCTGCAGTTTCCGGTCTCATCCCGGACTCTATCCATGCACATTGGCCCCCATCCAGGGTTCTGAGCACCACACGGAGCCGGCAGGGTCTGACCTCAGAGAGTGGCCCTATCAAGATGCCCACATGCCTGGAACTATTTGTTTGGTTCAAGAAAAGTCTCATTTTGTGGGGGAAAAGAAAACTTAATTACCAGCAAATGAAGCAACTCTCAGAACATATGGTTTTGGGGGTTGCCAAGCTTCAGGGCCAATTTGTTGCTCTCTCATTGTTGTGGCAGCTAATCTTCCTTGAAAGGTGGGCGAGGACACCCAGGAGCTCCTTTTGGGGGCTCTGGCACTGCAGTCCCAGAGAGGTGGGGCTGGCCCAGGGTCTGGACCAGAGGCGAGTGACCGCTGCAGCAGGTCATCTTGGGGCGTGTCCCCGCAGAGGCTTCCCTCCTCCCCCAGAATGCTCTCCCTTGTTTGGGTAGCTGGCTTTGATGCTTCAAAAAACAATTTGCTTTTCTGATTTAGATTTTGTTCTTTCTGTTGGCCGCCGTGCTCCGCCTGCATCTGAACCAATATTTGGCACAGCTGCCTCTCGGCGGGAATGTCCACGTGTCAGAGCAATGGCGCGCCAAAGAGGCCGTTTGCAGGGGGCCGCTCTCAGCCAGCCAAGGAAAACGGAAAACACACTTTTAAATCTTTGCTCACACATTCGCTTTGGCGTCTTCAACCCTGCCTCACTCTCTCTTTCACCCTCCTTTGCCAGCTCTGAAGAGGGTTGTTGGGGGTGGGGCGCAGCGGGCGTGGGGGGGGGTACAGACTAGCATGGGGCGTCCCCATGTGTGACTTGTCATTCCACTGGGAACTGAGACATGTGACCTCATAGAGTCCTGTGGGCCTGGGGAGTTCTGAGGCCCTGGGGAGCTTTCAGGGGGTGAGGGGGCTTTCAGGCTGATGGACAGAGCAGGGACTTTGTGAATTAAGCCTGTCGCTTTGTGACACAGAGGTGACCTAGTGTCCCCAAGTGGCACAGGCCAGGCCTCTCTCCTGAGCCCCAATTGCTCTGGTCCACTCACAAATGACCATAGCAAAGCCTATTAGTGCTCCCGGGGCCATCCCCTTCCCTTCTGTGCTATGTCCTCCCCCACGCCCCGCTGCTCTGTTGCTGTCCTCCTGCAGGCCACCGTTGCCACTGGTGATTGACTGGCAGGTCCTTGTGTGTCCTGCTTCCTGCAGTGACACCATCCTCTTGCACCTGTGTGATGCTGCCCTGTGGTGTGTCCCCAAACCAGGACTCCCAGCGCATCATCTCCCTCTGTATACGGAGCAGAGAGGACCCTGCTGGCCCTGTATCCGCCTGCCCCAGCCCCTCACAGCAATGGGGAAAGAAGCCGGAGAAGAAACAAGGGCCCTGCATGTGAGAGCTACAAGCTGCATCTGCAGCACCTCAGGCTCCCCCAGGGATCTGAGTGTGCCAGGAGTGACCCTGGCACAGATCTGGGAGTTGCCCCCAGTGCTGGTGGGCATGATACCCCCTCCCCGAAAAGAAAATATGAGCCAAATGACTCAGAAGATCGCTCACTCCAGGGCCGAGACGCTCTAAGGGCAGAGACCGGCCTGGTGTGCATAAGGCCCAGGTTTTGTCCCTGGCCTAGAGGGTCCAGAGCACTGACCCCTGGATGGCTTCTGGTGGCTCCAGCTCTGGCAGGTCTAGAATCTGAACTGTCCAACCTGCATCACCAGGCCAAGTGTCACCAGGAGTGGTCACTGGATGTTCCAAATGCTTGGGAGGTCACTGCCAAACAGAAATAAAAATATTGACTTTTATAAAAACACTAATGGGGCCAGACCGATAGTACAGCAATAGGGCATTTGCCTAGCATGCAGCCAACCCGGTAGATAGATAACTGGCATCCCATATGGTCCCCGAGCACCAGGAGTAATTCTTGAGTGCAGAGTCAGGAGTGACCCCTGAGCATCGCTAAGTGTGACCCCAAAAGAAAGTAAAATAGAGAAAAATGCTAATTTCTAACTACTTTCTTGGGGATGGGGGGGGTTTCCTTCCATGGGTGCTCAGGGAATCTGCAGCTCGAGCTGCAGTTCAGAGCTAGGCCTGAGGATGCTGCTCAGGCTGGGGCCTCCAGGGTCATGTCCAGTGATGCTTGAGGGGCCGTGTGGTGACTGGCATCAAAGCAGGCTCAAGCACACGGCCTCCCTGTGCTGTCCTGGACCCTCAGAAGACTGTGCACTCCCCTCTGGTTTAGAAGATGCCTCAGGGTTCCTTCCTGGGATGTTTGTTCAGCTG
Organism: Cryptotis parvus; assembly: GCA_021461705.1. NCBI lineage: Eukaryota > Metazoa > Chordata > Mammalia > Eulipotyphla > Soricidae > Cryptotis > Cryptotis parvus. Next base: position 37,455 of record JAJIBD010005110.1, on the reverse strand, counting down.
CTAACACAGGCCCTGGCCACTGTGGGGCACGGGCCTGAAGCCGGGCAGTGCAGCTGGTCACCCAGGAGAGAGAAGGTGGGGCTGGGAGCCTCGGCACGCACACTGCCTGTCGAGCGCACCGCACGTCTGGCGAGGATCCGGAGCCGGGAACTGCAGAGTCGGAGAGATAAACAAAACCACTCTGCTGGCTGGAGGCTTTTCTCACACAGCCGGTGATGTGAGCAGAGAGATAGCTCAGGGATTAAGACACTTGCCACGTGTAGCCACGCTGGGTCTGATCCCTGGCTCCACTATGGTCCCTGAGCACCTGCAAGGAGTGATCCTGGAGCACAAAGTAAAACCTGAGCACCACTGGCTGTGTCCCCAAAACCAAAAAACAACACAGAAAGGCCTAAACCATGTGTCTTTCTGCAGCTTAGCAAGCACTGGAGTTTCTGAAGTTCCTGGCAGTCCTATGCCCAGCTCCGTGGGCAGGCCTGAGACACAACGAAGGAGATGTGACACAGATCCACAGGTATGTTTCTTCTCGTGCAGAAACAGTTCAGGGCTAGGGGGAAGCTCTACAAAGTCCCTGGAGACCTAGTTTCTCTTCTGAACTCGAGTCTTCGGGAGACTTGGTCCATCGTCAGCTTCACCTCCTGGTTTCTGAGGTTGCTGGTGCTCCAGCCATCACATTGCACCCTAAGCCACAGGGTAGACAGGAAGAGCAAAGGGCATCCATCCAGGCTATTACCTTCTAGTAAAACCTGCCGGGGGGGGGGGGGGCTATTTCTACTGGAGTGGCCAGAGTTGGACCACACCTGAGAGTAGGAAGGGTAGAAAACCTATCCTTCAAGCAAGCCTAGTGTTACTCTGTATAAATGTGGGGACAGAGTATGTGTCTTCCGGAAACCAGCGACATGCTTTGCCACTCAACCTGAATGTCTGTCTTTAGGAGAATGGGTGAGGAAATTGCAATATGCTTGCACAAAGGAGCGCTTAAAAGGAAGGAAAACAGGCGGGAGGAGTCCAGACGAATAATCCCTGGAAACAAAATCTCTTGCCTGGAAAGCAAGTTGTGAATGATTCACTGGATGACACCATTTATATAAAGTTTAAAAGCCTGCAAAACAACACAATGTATCCTTTATGGCCGCACAAAAGCACTTAGGGTTGGGAAGATATAAAAACAAGAATTAGAGCAAACACCCTGAGGCTGGCTGGACGCTGGGCTCTGGGCAGGGTTTGGGGATCAGAGACCCTTTTGCCAAGGATTTCACTGCCACCTATACTGCTGCTCTTCTTCCCAAAAAAAAAAAAAAAAAAGATTAGGAGGAAACAGCAAACTCATGTCTCAGCGTCTGAGTCTGCAGCTCACAATTCTGGGCATGGCATCTGCCAGAGAGCAGAGGGACAGTGAGTGAGGACCCCTCGGCCCCAGATGCGGCAGGGAGGAGGCCCCAGTGCTCCTGCTGAGCCTGGCCTAAGCCCAGCGCCAGTTCCTGGAGACTCTGTCTTTGCTTTCTCAGTACCTGGGAGCAGCTGCCCCCATGCAGCTTGTTCTCTCCCTGTCCATCTAACTTGCTTACCCATGAGGACCATCCCGTGCCGTTTGCAATCAACCTGCTGGAAGGTTCTTCACCATCTCCCAGGCAGGCGCAGCCCGCACGCACGGGAGGCAGAGCTAAGTGGGGGCTGGCAAGAGCCCTGGCCCCTCCCGGTGGTTGCCGGGGAACTGGGGTCCTGCCGACAGATGCCAGTGGCTCTGGCAGCCCTCCCTGAGCCCCGCTGGCCCTCCCCGCTCATGTCCCTTGCCTGATGTCTTTCAAATAAAGTAACAACCAAATTCCAGGGACGGCAGAGGCCCCGGAGGATCTGCCCGTCTCAGCCCTCTGACAGTTCCTCAGGGTGAAAAAGTAATTAAGGCCTGGAGCGGGGGATGTGGGGGTTGGGGCCACAGGTGCTATTTTTAGACACCATCTGAGATTGGCCTACTCAGTGCCCTATTCCTGTGTCCCAGCAGACCCTCCGTCTCTGAGTCCCCTCCTTTGTCGCAGTGTGGGGACGAGCTGAGTGCGGGTGTCACCGTGGGTTGCAGAGATGCCGGCCTGCAGCCAGGATGTGGCAGCTCACGGGTTTCTGACTGGGCTCTAGGTGTGGAGAGTGGGGGCACCCTATCAGGCTGCTGCTGCACTGTGGGGGGCTCTGGGGTAGCCAGTCTCAGGAGCTCTGAGCAGCCCACCAGCAAACACGCCCCTCGGCTATGCCCAGGTGTCTGGACTTGATCACAGACATTAGAAAACTGGTAGGCGCCTCTGTGCGAATACGGGAAACAACTGGAGAGAGCGCACCGGAGGGCTGGCCTTGCTCACGGGCCCATCCAGGGTTCCGTGTCCAGCACCACTCAAGTCCCGTCAGAGCCAGGGGGAACCCTGAGCACAGAGCCAGAAGTCAATCATGAGCACTTCCAGATGTGATCCAACAGCCCTCACAAATATGTAATACATACATACAGAGGTTGGTATGAAACGCACATATGCAGGCACATACACGCTGGGCATGTAGACATGTGCACCCACACTTAAAGGCATGTAGACATCCATGTGACACATGCGTACACATCTACACATACACATCCATAGGCATACATGTGCACACATAGCTACAAACATGCACACACGTGCATGTAGACAGGTACACACACCTCTGCAGACTCACACAGGCACACACGTGCTGTGCATACATGCACACGCACACACATGCTCTCATGTCCGGGTATGGTGTCGATGAGGCCAGCTAACTTCTGCTTCACTTCCAGAGTGTCCTTTGGGCTGGTTGTGGTGGTTGGGTGGCAGGGTTGTGAGGCTATTCTGGTGGGACTGAACATTCAGCATCATAGCCTGAGGGTCACCCAGGCCTTGACACATGTGGGGACTCAACTTACCCAATTTGCAAAGGCCCTGACAGTTCTGGTTTGGCACCAAACAAGGCGAAGGTGCAATTGCCCTGCCGCAGACGGCAGTGCTGGTGGGCACATGCCTGACCTCCGAGCCTGCCGGTGGGGAAAGGGGCAGGAGCACGCCGCTGCCTTCCAGAATGGATCTGCTGTCTGCAGGGAGATGCTGTGCTGATGTCCCCAACAGAGCAGAGAGGAGCCGAGGCACTCCCCGCCCCACCCACCCTGACATCCCCCTCACCCCGGCTCAGTTTTGCTTGAGCTAGAACATGGTATCTGCTTGCGGGCCGGTCCCCATCAGCCCCAGAAGGAAGGAAGCGCCGTGCCAACTCTGGGGAGCAGAAGGATGGCATAGCAGCACGGGGCTGATGAGCTGCCAGCTGAGTTATGGGGGAGCTTGTCCAAAAAGCAGGGAGGCGATGTACTTGAGGGCTCAGCCAAGGAGACGGTGGAAACCCATCAATTAGTTTGGCTGCTGAGAATAAAACCTGTTGGTGGGAAGGGCCCGGGATGAGCCTCTGCAGGGGAGTAGCATGCAGCACTTTGGAGCTGGAGTCTTGGGTCTGTCGTAGGCAGCCGACCCCTAGGTCGCTGTCCAATGCCACCATGGCCACTTCCTGGAGTGGGACAGGACAGTGAGTCCGACATCTGTCTCAGCTGCTCAGAGTTAGGAGGGAGGGATGCCCAGAACATGTGGGCAGTGAGCAAGTCCTGAATCTTAGAGTGTGGGCCCAAATCAGGGACTCACAAGCAATGAAAACCATTAAAAACTTAAGCACAAACACTCAACCTCACACACTCACATAAATACATTGATGTGCGCATTCACACACATTCATACTCACACACCCACATATTCATATTCACACACATACATACACTCACATTCACACACATATTTACCACACTCCCATGCACATAAACACACACTCAAATACACATTCATGTTTACATATATTCACACACATTTACCACGCTCACACACAGACACACATATAAACATACATATGTTCACACAGACATTTTTACATACTCACCCATAGACATGTAACACAGCCATGCATTCACACATATGCACTCTCACACATACACTTGTACACACAGTCACTCACACACACCCATTCACACACTCTCAAAGAACCAGATACCACAGCTTACTTCTCCCTAAGATGAAGTCCATGGACTTGCCTCTTGTCAAAATCACTACTAATTAATACCTCTCACTTTCTGCTAACGGAAAACAATTTACAATTAAGTCTCAGGCAGCTTCCACATAATCACTTTGACACCTTCTCTGTATATTTTGAAACGTAGCCTCACATTTCATGATTCGTTTATTTTACAAGATGGGTAAACGGCAGACAATTATGGTGATAATATGGCCAAGGAGTTTGGTTTTATCTCCTCGCAGTAAATTGTGGTTGTTCCAGCCTTCACATCCGTGTTTCCATCCCTCTCTCCATCTCTGCCTGTCGCCTGAGAATAAATGAGAGGTGTGGGGTTTTTTTTAAAGAAAAAGGTTAGTTTATTATAATCATATCACCTATTCAAATAGCAACATAATTAAAACATTTCTGGGTAGGCACGACTCAATTAAATTAATTACACTGACAAAGATATTCTCTGGTACATGCCTCCGAAAATATAATATTAAGTATATTAGCTGTACTGTGTGTCATTTTTCTCCGCACAGGCAGAAAGTGCTATGTGGATAATTGAGCAGGCAATTTTGCTTTTGAAAGATGCTATCAAAAGACACAGGATTTAATTTCAGAGTTTTTTTTTTTTATTAGCAGTCAGGGCCTTCCGCATGTAATTGTCCGCGTCAGAGCGGGCAGCCGCGCTAGAGGAGCTTCATGGGCAGCCAGAGTGAAGACACAACATCAGAGGTCAGTGGGGGCGGCCGCGGGCTCAACCCCTGCACAACCTCGCTCTCTGTATTTCCTTCCCCATCGACCCAGAGGCTCTGCATCGCTGTCCAGAGTCTGTGATGCCTGTCCATGCCCTGTCCCTAAGCCGGAAGAGTTGGTGTCCACCTTCTGTGGCTGGTGATCTTAGAGGGGTCTGAGACAAGTGGCTGGCAGGGGTTTGCAGACCACTGCGGTTCCCCTGCCCAAGGCTGCAGGAAGTGCGGGTGATAGTCAGGGTCAGGATACAGAGCTCACTGCCTTTGGAGGGGAGGGACGAGAGGACCATAGTCAGGGTCGGGATACAGAGCTCACTACCTTTGGGGGGGAGGTCACGAGAGGACCATAGTCAGGGTCAGGATACAGAGCTCACTGTCTTTGGGGGGAGGGATGAGAGGAAACTTTGTTTCTTGAGTCAAGGTTCCTCCAAGATGTGCTCAGGGAACCTGGGGGCCACTCCCAGGGATTCTCCACCACCAGGGATGTGGCACCTCGCCCTTCTCAGGGTCATGCGGTGCCACGGCTGGACCGAGGATCACGTGCTGCAGAAAACACCCTACCTCATTTTTCTGTTTGGGGTGGCGGTTCGGGTCGCACCTGGTGGTGCTAGAGGGGGCTCCCTAAAAGGTGTGTCGGGGATTAGTCAGGGGCTCACACAGGCCAGGCACGTTCTGAACCCCCTGTGATCAACCTGATCATTGACCCAACCTGGTCATTGAACACAGCTACAGGAGAAACATCCTCAAAGACTCCCTCTGACGTTTATGAAGGATTCTGGGCTCTGTCCCTAGCCTGAGCCCCTCCCTGCACTGCCACAGCATCACAAGGGTCACCTCTAGGCCATGACAATCATGCGTCCTGCATGTAATGCTGACTCATTTGTTTAGGGAACCCCAGGTTCTGAGCTCCTGGTGCAGAGGTGTGTTGAGTTAATTGAACCCTAACAGGAACCAGAGCCAAGGAGCCCTCAGCCTAACAGAAACCAGAGCCAAGGAGCCCTCAGTGGTCCTGTCTGCTGAAATCCCCTCTCCCAGCCCACCCCCAGGAACCCTAAGTCTTCCCACGCCCGATTTTATTAGGTGCTATTCTTCTTGTTTCTGCCAGGAGGCAAATGCTCCCTCTCCCTCCTGGGGCTCACCCTGCTGAAATGCGATCAGCTCTGGGGACTGAGCTGGCGGTGCAGCAGGCACAGCTGGCGGCGCCCCGGGAATATCATATTTAGCAAGTCCCCCCAGCCCCAGTGCGATGTATTTATTTAGATGACACTCGATCCAGCCTGCAAGCCAGGCCCCGCCCATTCTCGCACTCAGTCTCCACAGCGAGAGCACAGGCAGAATGAGCTCATCTGGGAGAGGCTGACTACCCACACAGCCCTCGCGGCTGTTTGCTCCCCGGCTGGGCCCTGGACGTGCACAGAGTGTGCCAGGATGCAGTGCTGGCCAGAGGCAGTGACCAGCACCGGCATGTCCGAGCATCTGGGGCTCACAGATACTGTCCTTCACACACGCCAGCAGAGTCTATTTTATTTTTATTTAGTTTTTGGTCTTGAGCATACCTGGCTATACTCAGGACTGACTCCTGACTCTGTACTCAAGCACCAATGGGCTTGGGGGACCCTCTGGTCAGGGGTTCAAACCCAAGTTGGCTGCATACAAGACCAGCACCTTCTATACCATCCTGTTGCTCAGTGCCAAGCCAGCATTCTGGAGGAGGAAAGTCGCCTCCCACTTGAGCGGCAGATGTCTGCAGATCAGCCTCCTCTGCTCCAAGGGGCGGCCCTGGGGGAGCAGGGCCATTAGGACGCCCACAAGCCAGATGGTCCCTCAGCAGATAGCAGATAGCAAGCCGCCTCTTGACCTCTCGACCTTGTCCCCCATCAGCTGTTGCCAGCCTGGAGTTCTTTGCTCTGTGGAGCCAGAGCTCAGAGCCCCTAAACGCAGGGACATTGAGGATAGTGTGTAAATAGTGTCACATGCGAGTGACAGGAACATCCTCTGTCTTTTGCCTGTCCTCCAGGTGGTATCTGGAGCAGGATGACCTCGCCCAGAGAGTGCAGGCTGCGGGCTCTGGGGAGCTCATTCTTTCGAGCAAAGCCCTGAATGTGCTCTCTTAGCTCCCACTGCCTCTCCACACCATCTGACAGATCCAGGCTTCCCGGTCACCGGGCCCATCCTATCCTTTGATCTGCTCACCCCAACTCTCTGCGGCCACCCGCCTCCCCCACCTCCCACCGAGCTCATAAAAGAAGGCTGAAGAAAGCCAAGGCTGAGGCGTCCACAGCTCCTGTTAGAGTCTCACTCGCTCCATACCCCTGTGGAGAGAAGCCTGTCCCTTTGTCATTGACCTTGATTCCTTGCTCTCTCTCACGGGCTGACGGTCAAAACAGTTCCGCTCCATCGGTCAGCAGTGCAAGTCTTTCAGAAGGCCTTGTGTAGGTGAGTCTTTGAAGCCTGGGAAGTTGAAGTGTGGGTTTTTCAAACCTTTTGTAGTAACTTAGCCTCAAGTTGCCCCACTGGACCCCAGAAGTGTGTGGACTCAGGATCAAAACATAAGTAACTCAGGTGGCAGGCAGTGGGTTATAAACGGCACAAGAAACCCAGCGGAAGAGACGACATGAAAACAGCCCTTTCCCGAGGTCGCCCTTCAACCTGGCAGTCACATTCCATTGAGGCTCCAGGGAGCACCCCCTCCCATTGGTGCTCCAGGGGGCACCCCCCACACCTTCCTGTATCCGAGCATCTGGGTCCCACCTCCGACCCCACAGCATCAACAGGGCAAAAACATCCTTTGCTGTTCCCCACAGGAGGTGAAGAACCTGCCTGTTTCCTGTGAGCGTGATGGTGAAGGTGATGACATTGGTGTGAACCAGGACCCTGCAGCTGTGGCCACGATGATGATGATGGACAGATGAGATGGAGGTGGTATGAGGAGGGCTGGAGGGGATGGTGACCACGAGGATCACAGCACCACACCGTCCAGGGGATGAAGCTAACGAAGATGATGGTGCTGGCTGCTGGTGGCTGTGGAGCACTATTGTTTTATTTTGAGGAGGGAGCATCCAGAAGTGCTTAGAGGTCACCCGTTGTGAGATCACTCCTGGCAGTGCTGATGGGGACCTTACGGGGTGCCAGGAATCCAGCCTGCATTGGCCATGTGCAAGGCCAGCCCCTGCTTTGTGCTTGCTGTCGGTCGACACTCAGGGGCTCAGCAGTACACATACTCTTCCATTCAGTCTCAGATGCTGCATGAGTCTCTGTCATGGCACCTATGTCTTACAGATGAGGAAGCTAATGCACACAGAGCCCCTGAGAGACTCGCAGAGATGCAGCAGCCCCTGAGCAAGGCCTGAACTGGATCCAAGCCGCGTCTCCAGCCCTCTACACCAGCGTCTGCACAGTGGCACCTCTAAATGCCCACTTAGGTAGGTCCAGACAGTCCTGCTCCGTGGTGGCTGCTCTCACCACAGCTCCGAGGGGGCAAGTGCTGTTGCAGAGTCTTTGGGCAGTACATTTAGGGGCGAATGAACTTGTGCCACACAACAGAAAGCTACTGTTAAATATTAACTGTTGGATGGAGCGATGCCAACAGGGAGCGAGGAAGACTGAGCAGGCAGAGAACACCGCCCTGCTGCCCTTTCTGGGTACAAGACACAGTGCAGTTTGGACACGGCTCAGAACTGGCATGGACTAGGGAACATCGCTCACTGTTCCCTGTCCAGCATTCCTCCTTTGGTTACACCCTCAGCCGTGTTTAGAGCAATCCTGTGACCCTCATTTCTCAGGCGAGGAAACATGCTCTGGAGAGAGTGACAATGTGACCAGGCTCACCAGGTTGAAGCTAGCAGCACACTGGCTCAGAGCCAGGACCAGTGAAAGTCGGGAAGGAAGCCCACCACCTCCAGAACCTGGGGGCCCTATGAGTGGCGTCCCCATACTACTCCTGTTCCCGCCCATCCCAAGCCCACCAATGTATCCTGGCATCAGCAGCAGGCATCAGTCCAGGCAGCCCCTGGGCAGCCCTTTGCTCCCTCAGTCTGTTCCTTCCTGGCCTGCAGCTTCCCTTGCTGCTGTGGCCCAGGCCCAGTCAGATGGAGGCGGAGGGCTGTCTCCTCTGGGCCTGCTGCATCCTGCCTTGGTGGCCAGGTGGCATCTGCAAGGCGCCGTGCTCTCCCCTCTCTGCTGCTGGCGCGTTTGTGCTGACAGCCGGGCACCTGCCAAACAGCACCCTCACTTCCTCCACCAGCTCTGCGGGACTTCCCGCCAGACACCATCTGTGCCGACTACCCTTCAGCAGCCCCGTCCTCCCCATTTGCTTTAGAACCCCCTGGTCCAGCCACCTTTGGTCTGGTACCTACTTGTGGCACACACTTCTCTCAGAGCCTGAGCTGTCAGGGCTGGAGGCGGAGCCTGAGCAGCCTGGGCTGGGGGCACTCAGTGCTGCAGCCCCTCTTTGTGGAGGGCACCCCTCTTTCCAAAGGTTCGCTCTCCCTGGATGCTGCTGGCCTGGGATCGGGGACCATGTCCATATCCATCAGCGGCGGTGTCCATGTTCGTCAGACCAGCCCCAGTCCTGGCTGCAGCCCTGTCCTCCACAGCACTTTCTCTCCCTTCCTGGAAGCCCACCAGCAGCTCACCCCCAACTCCTCCATCCCAGGGTCAGCTCTGGGAGCATCGCGCTGTGGCCAAGAGAAACAGGAGAATCCCTGTGTGTGGAGTGCCTGGTTCTTAGAGGACCCCAGGAGGGAAGCAGGGAAGAGAAGCGCCCAGTGAAGGCAGGGGAGGAGGGGTGGAGAGGCAGGAGGAGGGGAGGAGGTGGGGGTGAGGAGTTCTGCTCCTATGTGCTCCTCGGCCAGGCCCAACGTCAAGGACATGAGTGAAGGAACAAAGGCTCCTTCCTCAGCCTGGCGAGCGTTGGGGGGGCCCAGAACGATATGAGCCAACTGTGGGTCCTGGCAGGAGGCAGGGAACAGGGACCCACAGTCTGTGGCCTGTCCCTCCGCTACGAGGTTTGTAGATCAGGCTCTGATTGAGTCCTTTGTTCGAGCACGAAAAAGGACTAAAAGACAGGGACTGTCCTAGAAGGAAAGAGTGGAGCAACCTCGCCCCTGTGCCTCCCACTGAGACCTGCATCTGGGGACACAGACAGGACTCCTTGAGGGAGTCAGCGTCTTGCTGGTGGGGCATGCTGCACTCCTGCCTGTCAGCAGAGAAACCCACACAGAGGCGCACCCGAGCACGGGATGGGTGAGATAAGCGTCTTACAACCAGGACCGTGTCTGCAGAAGCCGCTCGAGGAAGCCCCCAGGTAACGGTTCATCAAGGAAGAGGACACAGAGATGACAGAGGGAGAGACAGGCAGGGGCAGAACCACATAGTCGTTCGAGGGAGGCTGCCGAGGCCCCCGGGGCTTCCCCTGACTTTTCTCCCAGGCTGACCTGCTGACGGGACCCCGCACTCACAGCTCTGAGGCTCTTGGTGTGAGGGGGTCACACCCCTGACCTTGAGGTGCTCACCTAGGCTGAGGTGTGGGTGGGGACGGAGGCACCATGTGATTGTCACAGCTTCTCTGTGGCAGGATCCCTTGTGTTCCTGCATGCCCGGGTGAGCCCAGAGGCACGTCCACAGCCCCGTGCAGGTGCTGTCCTTCTGCCTGACAGTTCTTCTCATGAGTCTTTGTCCAAGCCTTTGTCCAAGTTTATGCGCCTTGCCAGGTGTCCGAGGAGCCAACGGTGTGAGTCACCACCCCCTTGGCCCTCACTCCGCCTTCTCCCGTGCCTCCTGCCACCGGAAGCTAATGGAGCTCATTTATTTGTCCTCTTACTGCCTACCTGACACCCATCCCAGGGCCAGCTGCTGTCGATTCTGTTTATGGTTTTAAGAAGGCTACAAAGCTCTCCTCTTGGCCTCTGTAACGGGAGCCTCATTCATCTCCATCACTCCATGGCTCGCTCCCATTTTGTTTAAGTTTGGAAAATGAAGTGAAATAAACGGGCCTGACTTCTGTCATAGAGCCAGTCCAGACCAGCCGTGATAGCAAACGGTGGCCGCTGCCGTGATGGACTGTGGCTCTGCCGGCTGCTCTGCGTTCCCAGCTCCTGAGGACAGGACCAGCCTCTGGCTGTAGGTTGTCGTCCTTGGTGTTGGGTTGGCTCACAGGTGTCTTCTGGGGTTGGGATGCTCCTGATGCCAGTAGACAGATTTTCAGAGGAACCAGCACTTCCCCATTTCATTAACAGCACCCAGGTCTTTCACTTGGGGCTCTCATTATGCAAAAGAACTGTTTGCCAGGGACCCGCAGGTCTCCGGACAGGAAGAGGGAGGTTTGGTCACTTCTGGTTCTTGACCTGCACTCTGCAAACTGTGTGGGAGCTGGGAAGAAAACTGAAGAGCAGCAAGTAGCTCCTCCCTGCAGGGTGAGGTCAGGGGGGTCCCAGTGGTTGGCAGTGGTGGAGGAAGGCAGATGCTCAGGGCTGGGCTGGGGCAGGAAGGTTTGCACGAAACCTGATGTGAACAGGGTTGTAAATTGTGGTGTTTTGAATAAAAGAACAACCAAGTTCCCAGGACAGGAGGCCAGCACAGGGAAGAGGGGCATGGTGCAGGGTGGACGGGGACAGTGCAGGGCAGAGGTGATGATGCAGTGCAGAGGGGACAGTGCAGTGCCGAAGGGGACAGCACGGTGCGGAAGGGGACAGCCCAGCGTGGATGGGACTACCCAGAGGGGAGGGGACAGCTCAGTGCGGAAGGGATGGCCCAGTGTGGATGGGGCAGCCCAGTGGGGTGGGACACAGTTATACCACATGTTACAGTCAGGGCAAGGGGACCGTGATGGGGAACCAGAGGCTCCTCTGATCCAGGAGCAAAGAGGTGCAGGTCTGGAGGTGGCCCCTGAGCCCCTCAGGTGACCCCTGTCCTTCCTGCCTGGGGGAACAGGTACAAGGTGCTACCAACCCTTTAGAGGAGCCCCCATTTTTTTTTTGCTTTTTGGATCACACCCAGCAATGCTCAGGGATTTCTCCTGACTCTGCACTCAGGAATTATTCCTGGCAGTGCTCGGGGACCATATGGAATGCTGGGGATCGAACCCGGCTGGCACAGGCCGGCCGAGTGCAAGGCACCCCCATTTTATTCTGTGACAATCATAGCTAAGCTGCTGGGGTCCTCATCCTGTCAGCATGGGGATGCTCAGCCACAGCCTCCCACCCCACCTCAGTCATGCAGGGACAGCTGGGGGTCCTGAGAAACCTCTTCAGATGCACATTATTAAATAGTCCAAATCCTTGGTTCACTTTCCCGCTCACTGTGCTACTGCCTGGAAGGCTCCCGCTGCCAGGCCCCTTGCTTGTCCTGGACAGAGCTGCTCCCTCAGGCCTAAAACAGCCCCTCAAACACCCAAAACTCAGCCTCCCCCACTCCCCTCTGGCTCGATCCTGGTTCCTAAGGAGAGGTGCTTCCAGCAGCCTGCTCAGTGATTATGCGTCCAGCTTCCCGCCGTCCCTTTCGACAGAGCTTTGTTCCAAGAGCCCAGAAACACACAGGGTTCGCAGGAAGCATTAAAATTAATGCCCGCCGAGTGAATAAATTTCCACTTCAGATTTGGCTCAACGAGGAGGCTTCAACTTAGAGGGTTTGCCAGAGGTTGGCCTGTGTCTCCCCACCCTCTTCCCCAAGACTGCCCTGGGCTGTGTGGGGCTTGCATGCACACCTCCTGGGGAAGGACCTTTGTGAGCACAGCAAGAACAGGGGTGGGGGTGGGTAGATGAAAATGCTCCAGGACCAAGAGCGTTTGTTACTCTGGGGCAGGAGGTGGGGTCGCTGCTGCTCAGTGCTGGGGAGTTTGGACCATAGGAGGCAGGAGATGCTCTAGGCTTCTGCGCTGAGTCTGTTAGATCACCTTTGTTCGGGGGTGGTGGTGGTGGTGGTGGTGGTGGTGGTGGTGGTGTGTGTGTGTGTGTGTGTGTGTGTGTGTGTTGTGTGTGTTTGTGTGTGTGAGAGAGAAATGAATAAATGAGTGGAAGGTAGAGGAGAGAGAAGGAGAATGAGAGAGAGGGAGAGAGAGAATGAGAGAGGGAGAATGAGAGAGAGGGAGAAAGAGAGAATGAGAGAGGGAGAAAGATGAGAGAAGAATGAGAGAGGAAGAGAGAGAGGAAGAGAGAATGAGGGGGGGGAGAATGAGAGAGAGGGAGAGATGGAGAATGAGAGTGAGGAGAGAGGGAAGGATGAGAGAGGGAGAAAGAGAGAGAGGAAGAGAGAATGAGAGGGGGAGAATGAGAGAGAGAGGGAGAGAGGGAGAATGAGAAAGAGGGAGAGGAAGGGAGAGGGAGAGAGAGAATAGCAGAATGACCCGAGGCAGGAGGAACGCAGCAAAGTCATTCTGTCCAGGGCAGAGACCACAGTGGAAAAACTGCTCCCTGTGATGGTTTTGTAAATGATCTAGAAGGAAAGTGCCTGGTGAAGTCAGCCACTCAGTAAGTGGCCTTGACCTTCCCTGAGGCAGGCAGGCGGTCGATGGAGACAAATGGCGGGAGGTCTTGGGGGCCCCGTGCGTGGGCTGGGGAGTGGCAAATGAGCCCTGCGGGGCCACCCCAGTAATGCATCGTGGGCAAAAGCACCCGTGCTGTCAGTTGTGACCCAGGGAAAGATGCCAAGGGCTGTGCCATTTCTGGAGCAGTCAGCCAAGACGAGAAGGGAATACGGATCTTCCCGCCAAGGCCGCAGGCCTCGAAGGATGGAGCCCATTATCCCACTGCCTTGCCTCCTCCTGCCATGGCCTCTGGCCAGGTCTAAGGGACCTTCTCCATCTGCTCCACCTTGTCTGACTCAGTGGTGTTTAGCTGGTGTGGAAGGTCGGAAGTCTCCACTCTCCCTCCTTGGTTGTTCCTGTCTGAGGCAAGGTGCTGCTTTCAAAGCTGTTGCAGTGAGTTTTGGCCCCTGCGCGTGCTGGTCCTCTACCTTTGTGGTGGAGTCAAAGATGTCAGGGCACTGACATGCTCTTGACCCCCTCTAAGACTGGTCACCTGTCCTCCACCTCTGCTTCCCCATTGCTGTCCAGGAGCTAACCTAGGCGGACCCTCGTCCATGCCTGTCTGTCTTGCAATTGACACTGATTTTGAGATCCATCCCTGCCGTGCGGCAGAGATGCATTATTTGGTCTGTGGACACGTGGGGTCCTCAAATGCAGACATTTGGGTTCTGACCCATTCGGGTCTTTTATACCCATCACAGCCTCAGGCATGCGTGCTCACGTCTTTCTGTGGTGGAGATATGGTGTGGATATGTGCCACGAAATGTGGATGCTTCCTGTTGCAAAGGAAAGTGGAAGGGTCTTGGCTCTTGCTGGTGCCCCTCTGCTGCCCCCTCTGGCAGTAGATGCACCGTCTCCCCCACTTACAGGGCGCTCACTCCCACGCTGATCTCCCGGTATCGGTATCGAGGTTTGGCCTGGGGGGAGCTCTAGTTGCTGGAACATTCTCCCTTACCAGAATTCCCATGGGCCACTAGCTAGACCACACTGCTAGTCAGATCACACCCACCCGGTGGGGTTCGCTGCAGCACTTTCCTGGCGTGCCCCAGCTGAGGTCACCCTGCAGTGTGGGGTGAAGCTACACTCCAGGTAATAGCCCAGGCTCCCACAGACCAGCCAGCACATCCTGCCCACTGCCCTGCACGGACTTGCCTCTTGCCTGGAATCCACGCCCCCCACACCTCAGGCCCCTCGGGCTCTCGGTAGTCGAGCCTCTTCCTCACATGCGCTGCTCTTGAGCTGTACTCCCCCATCCTGTGTACGCCCCAGTGGGGAGCAGATTTATGGAAATGGTGCAGCCTGGGAAGTATAAATAGCTTCAAAAATGATGCCGACAACTTCATGGTTGAGAGCTCCATAATGGCTTTTTATGGCAAACCAGGATGTTCTGCAGGGTCTCTCTTGCTTTTCCAGCTGACATCGGGATAAATAGCTGCAGGACAAGTCGGGTCTGTGGCCTCGCCAGCTCTGACCAGCATGATTCTTTGTCTGTCCAACAGCTGTCCTCGGAGTCATGGTTGGGCCTCAAATGAAGTCAGTGGGTGGAGGCTGGGTTGGTGGTGATACTCCTGAGGGAAGAAGGTGGAGGGAAGAGACTACCACGGTAGCTGGGAACAAGAGATTGGACTAAGTATTCCAAGCATGACTCAGGAGGACATGGCCAAAGGCTGCCCCCTCATGCGGGAGGCAAATTCATCCAGTGTCACTGTCACGCTAAGACCACATTTATTTTAGCATGCTTGTTTATTATAAAGCATCATGCTCTTATCTTGGGATTCTGGGGCCGGAGCGATAGCACAGCGGGGAGGGTATTTGTCTTGTATGTGACTGACCCGGTTAAACCCCTGGCATCTCATATGGTCCCCTGACCACCACCAGGAATAATTCCTGAGTGCAGAGCCAAGAGTAACCCCTGAGCATCACTGGGTGTTACAAAAGAGAAAAAAAAGGATTATTAGAAGCAAAGGATAAATTGAAATGGAAAAGCACCTAAAAGAATGTCACAAGTGGAAATGGTAATGGTAGATTAAAACTCACCATTGAATATACACAAAGAGACTTAAGTGATAAACTCTAAATATCTGCAGGGCTAGCCACAATGTGTAAAAGAAGAGGGAGAGAGATGCAGAGAGAGACAGAGAGAGACAGAGAGGAAACTGGGGTACCTGCTATTGAGGCAGCCTAGGGGTGGGCGGGAGGGGGGGGGTACATTGGTGGTGGAAATGGGGCACTGGTGGAGGGATGGGTGCTGGTATACTGTATTACCAAGAACCAATTATGAACACCTTTGTAATTGTATGTCTCACAGTGGTATAATAAAAAGTAAAAAAATGCCACAAATATTTGGTGCTGGCTTATCATTCCCTTAAAATTACTTGTTTTTAAAAAAATAAAATTCTTATTTAATCCATCTTTAGTTTTCTCCTTCATTCACAATTCATCTGTCTATCTATCTATCCACCCATCCTCATCTAACTCCCTATCATTCCACGTATCCACTCACCCATTCGTCTATCCATCATCCATCTGCACGCCCACTCTCCAGCCCCCGACCGTTCATCCATGCACTCATGTACCTGCGAATTCATCTGTCCATCTTGTGTCGACCCATTCCCCCACTCAGCCATACACCCACCTCCAGTCGTATGTCATTTACACAACATCATTCTTCCCTTCATTCATTCATTCATTCATTCGTTCGTTTCTTCCTTCCTTCCTCCCTCTCTCCTTCCATCTCTCCTTCCTTCCTCCCAATATACACATACATATTCCAAATTTTATAAAACATGGCATAATCTTCCTTGTTAGCACTATCTTGACCATTTCCCCACGATAGTAAATGTCCTCTGAAAACATAGATTTCACAATTTCATAGCATTCTGTGAAGTAGAGAAACTATTATGTCTAATAATCCCTACACTTAGACATTGAGACTGCTTTTAGCTTTTTCCTATTACAAACAATGTAGAGAGAGGCATTTTCATACATAAACCATCCTGCTTTTAATTATTTTGCAAACCTTTCATTGGAACGTAATTGTGGGTCAAAGAAGGCGACTTTCTTTTTTTTATAATTTTTTATTATACCACCGTGATATATACAGTTACAAAAATGTTCATATTTGGGTTTCAGTATATACAGTGTTCCAGCACCCATCCCTCCACCAGTGCCCATTTCCCTCCACCAATGTCCCTTGACTTCCCCCGCCCCAGCCTGCATCTATGGCAGACAATTTTCGCTTCTCTCTCTCTCTCTCTCTCTCTCTCTCTCTCCCTCTCTCTCTCCCCCTCTCTCTCCCTCTCTCTTACACATTGTGGCTTTTGTAATCACTGTATCACTGTCTTCCCGTTCATCATCGATTTGCTCAAGCGGGCCCCAGTAACATCTCCATATGTCCTGTCTCATGCAAGTAGAGCTCAAGGCATCTCCTTGCTCCAGGAACATAAAGAGCCCCAATCCATTCCGGAATGAGTCTATAATTGTTACTGGTTTTTGGCATATATATCAAATACAACACGGGTAGCTTGCCAGGCTCTGCCGTGCAGGTAGCATACTCTTGTAGGCATCTCTAAGTCCAACATTTATTGATGAACCGCTCGGCTGCGCTGGTCTGCTGGGTGGAGGTCTGACGAGAGAAGTCCGGATGTGGAAAATGGAGGCCCTCATGGAGTGGGGGGTCGTCTGGCTTGTTGCGAGGCTCTGCTGGGGTGGTGGGCCAGGACTAGAACCCACCATCCCTCCCGGGTGCCTCGTGAGCAGCTGGTCACAGGGAGAGTCAGTAGCAGCTCTGCCCCATGTCTGCGAGTCTCTGGATCGGCATACCTGAGCCAGATTTAAGAAAGACTGCTGCAGGGTGGAACTCGATGAGCCGGGCGCTGATAGGCTGGTCTGCTGGGTGGAGGTCTGACGAGAGAGAAGTCCGGATGTGGAAAATGGAGGCCCTCATGGAGTGGGGGGTCATCTGGCTTGTTGTGAGGCTCTGTTGGGATGGTGGGCCGGACTAGAACCCACCATCCCTCCCGGGTGCCTCGTGAGCAGCTGGTCACAGGGAGAGTGACTTTTGTAATACATACATTTAAAGGTTATCATGTATATCCTTTTGCCTACTTTTAAATCCGGCCCAGACTTCCCCCTCGTCAGAACTCCACCCAGCAGACCAGCCTATCACAGCCCGGCTCATTGAGATCCACCCTACAGCAGTCTTTTTAAATCTGGCCCAGGTATGCTGATCCTAGACTCACAGACATGAGGCAGAGCTGCTACTGGCTCTCCCTGTGCCCAGCCACTCACGAGGCACCCGGGAGGGATGGCGGGTTTAGCCCTGGCCCGCCACCCCAGCAGAGCCTCGCAACAAGCCAGACGACCCCCCCACTCCATGAGGGCCTCCATTTTCCACATCCGGACTTCCCCCTCATCAAAACTCCACCCAGCAGACCAGCCTATTACAGCCCGGCTAGTGATAGTATTTATCAATAAATACTGGATTTAGAGATGACTACAAGAGTATGCTACCCTGCGGCAGAGCCTGGCAAGCTACCCATGTTGTATTTGATATGCCAAATACCAGTAACAATTTTAGACCTCATTCCCATGACCTGATGGAATGGTTTGAGGCTCTTTATGTTCCTGGAGCAAGCAGGTTCCCTTGGGCTCTACTTGCATGAGACAGGACATATGGAGATGTTACTGGTGCCTGCTCAAGCAAATCGATGATGAACGGAAAGACAGTGATACTTTCAATGCTCAGTTCTATGCTGCTATTATCATTTACAATAATTATTAGCACACTGTTCTTTCTCTGTATTACCTAACCTCTGACTCCCACACATTTGCAGTAGGTTTAACACACTGACAAGACCTCCTGATCCATGTTTTGTCTGCCCTTGGATATTGGTATCATGCTCTTTTTTATATCCCACAAATAAATGCAGTCATTCTATATCTGTCCTTTTCCCTCTGGCTAATTTCACTCAGCACGATCCTCTCCATGTCCATTCATTTATAGGAAATTTCATAACTTTGTTTTTCCTAACAGCTGCGTACTATTTCATTGTGTAGATGTACCACAGTTTCTTTATGCAGTCATCTGTTCTTGGGCACCCTGGTTGTTTCCAGATTCTGGCTATTGTGAATAGTGCTGCTATGAACATAGAAGTGTAGATTGTGTTTCCACTGTGTGTTCTTGGTCCCCAGAAGTGGTATGGCTGGGTCAAACGGAAGCTCAATTTCTAGTCTTTGGGCGAATGTTAATATGGTTTTCCAAAAAGGCTGTACCAGTCAACATTCCCACCAACAATGGATGAGAGTTCCTTGCTCCCCCACATCCATGCGAGCACTTGTTGTTCTTGCTTGTTTGTATGTGTCAGTCTCTGTGGTGTGAGATGGTATCTCATTTTGATTTACAACTCTCTGATGATTAATGATGATGAGGATTTTTTCATATGCCTTTTGGCCATTTGAATTTCTTCCTTGTTGAAGTTTCTGTTCATTTCTTCTCCCCATTTTTAATGGGGGTGGCTGTTTTCTTCTTGTAAAGTTCTACCAGTGCCTGATATATCCTGGATATTAACCCATTATCAGATGGGTATTGGGTGAATATTATTTCCCATTCTGTGGACTGTCTTTGTATCTTGGTCACTGTTTCTTTTGAGGTGAAGTATCTTTTTAGTTTCACGTAGTCCCATATGTTTATCTTTGAGTCCAATTGCTCTGTTAGTGGTATTTCATCTTTGAAGATGCCTTTAGCTTCAATGTCGTGGAAGTTTTTTCTTATATTTTTGCCTTATATTCTTATATTTTCTTCGATGTACTTTATGGATTCAGGTCTGATATTGATATCTTTAATCCATTTTGATCTGACTTTTGAGCACGGTGTTAGACAGAGGTCCAAATTCAATTTTTACATGTAGCTGCCCAGTTTTCCCAGCACCACTTGTTGAAGAGGTTTTCCTTGCTCTGTTTTGTACTTTTTACTCCTTTATCAAAGATTAAGTGATCATGTATTTGAGGATGGGTGTCATGATACTCAACTCTATTCCATAGGACCACAGGAGAAGACGACTTTCTTAGGCCTTTGTGTATGCACCACTAGCTCCCCTGTGTTCAACCTCTTCCTGGGTGGCTCTCAGGACAGGACACCACCCACCAGCACAGGCATTTCCCCTCCTATGTGAGTGGAGCACAGAAGAGGGAACAGGAAAAACGGTACACGAGCCCCCAAATTTCTCTCCAACAATCTGAGCTCCATGCTCAGAGGTAAACAACTCAAGCAATTGGAAAGCAAATCGGAGGTAAATGACCATATTGAGCAAGTGCCCAGACAGAAGGTCCTGGGTGAGACGGAAGTTTAGGGTGAACTGAGGCATAAGAATACCCCTCACAGAAAGTCTGCAGTGTTGCACTATCAGAACACAGGATCCCCATCGCATTGCATATGGCTGACACACTAACACACGCACTGACACACTAACATACGAACTGATCCTCTAACATACCTACTGCTAACACAACTGTTAACACCTGGAGCTTCCGGGCCCTATTCTTTTTTTAATTTTATTTTTAATTTTATTTTTTTTAATATTTTATTATACCGCCGTGAGATATACAATTACACAGATGTTCATGTCCAGGTTTCGGTCATACATTGTTTCAGCACCAATCCCTCCACCAGTGCCCATTTCCCACCACCAATGTCCCCAATTCCATCCCTCTCCCCTAGACTGCCTCTATGGAGAATCCTTTATTGCTTCTCTCTCTCTCTCTCTCTCTCTCTCTCTCTCTCTCTCTCTCTCTCTCTCTTCTCTAACACACTGTGGATTGTGATACTTACACTTAGGGGTTATCATGTGTATCATGTGTATCATTGCATGTATGTCATGCCAATAAATGCAGTCATTCTATATCTGTTTTATTTTCCTTCTGGCTAATTTCACTCAACATGATCCTCTCCATGTCCATCCATTTATAGGCAAATTTCATAACTTAATTTTTCCTAAATCTGCATAGTATTCCATTGTGTAGATATACCAAAGTTTCTTTATACAGTCATCTATTCTTGGGCACTCTGGTTGTTTCCAGATTCTGGCTATTGTGAATAGTGCTGCCATAAACATAAACATAGGGGATGGTGTTTCTGCTATGTGTTTTTGGCTTCCCAGGGTATATTCCCAAGAGTGGTATGACTGGGTCAAACGAGAGCTCAATTTATAGTCTTTGGAGGAATGTTCATATTGTTTTCCAAAAAGGCTGTACTAGTCGACATTCCCACCAATAATGTATGAGAGTCCCCTTTTCCCCACATCCACGCCAGCACTTGTTGTTTTTGCACTTCAGGATATGTGCTAGTCTCTGTGGTGTGAGATGATATCTCATTGTTGTTTTGATTTGCATCTCTCTGATGACTAATGATGATGAGCATTTTTTCATATGTCTTTTGTAGGCCCTATTCTTAACCCTTCCCACAGAGAATCCAGCTGCCATTTTCTGAGGAAGCCCAAGTATGTGGAGGAGTCACAAGAAGAGTCTGCACGGAAACACATGAGGGTCACACGGAGAGGCCATGTGGGGAGTCCACACAGAGTGGACACATGGGCCCTTATCTGGAGAAGCACATAGAGGGACACAGATGCAGTCTGTTCGGCAGACTAACCCAGCCTATAAGGAATACCAGCGTAAGCAGCAGACACTGAGTAATGTCCTAGATGATTCTAGATTTTCCCTGGTTGAAATCTGTCTGCCCAACACCTAGGAGCACAGGGAAGGGGAGGTGAAGCTCAGGCCAGAGGAGACTGTGACTCTGAGTTATGGGCTGCTGCTGGAGAGAGAGCTGGATGCCAGTGCCCACACTGCTCTCCCTCCATCCTCTCATCGAGTGTGGGGTCCCAGCTGCTTTGGGCACCACAGACAGGACACTGGACTCTGGCTCCAGAGGGCAGAGTGAGGACAGAGCCTGTTGCTGCAACTAAAACTTTCTTCATGACTTGATCTCGAGATTGCGTGGGGAGCTGGATGGATTGAGCAGAGCTCAGGAGGCTCCCAGTTCCCCAGATGCCCCAAACCCAAGGTCTGCACCCAGCTCTGCTCCCTCAGATGAAAGTGCCCCCTTTCCTTTACCTCCGATGTACTCCTCCTTTTTTTGGGGGTCACACCCGGCGATGCTCAGGGGTTACTCCTGGCTCTGCACTCAGGAATTACTCCTGGCAGTGCTCGGGGACCATATGGGATGCTGGGGATCGAACCTGGGCCGGCACAGGCCAGCCGTGTGCAAGGCAAATGTCCTACCCGCTGTACTATCGCTCCGGCCCCTACCTCCGACATACTCCTCCTTAAGGTGCTCTGGCACCTGAGGATGTGCCTATGGCCCTAGAAGTGAGTCCTGAGCACAGAGACAGGAGTGATCCCTGAGCACAGAGCCAGGAGGGAGCCCTGAGCACAGAGCCAGGAGTGAGCCCTTAGCACAGAGCCAGGAGTGAGCCCAGAGCACAGATCCAGGAGTGAGCCCTGAGCACAGAGCCAGGAGTGAGCCCAGAGCACAGAGCCAGGAGTGATCCTTGAGCACAGAGCCAGGAGGGAGCCCTGAGCAGAGCCAGGAGTGAGCCTGAGCACAGAGCCAGGAGTGAGCCCTGAGCACAGAGCCAGGAGTGAGCCTGAGCACAGAGTCAGGAGTGAGCCTGAGCACAGAGCCAGGAGTGAGCCTGAGCACAGAGTCAGGAGTGAGCCCTGAGCACAGAGCCAGGAGTGAGCCCCGAGCACAGAGCCAGGAGGGAGCCCTGAGCACAGAGCCAGGAGGGAGCCTGAGCACAGAGCCAGGAGTGAGCCCTGAGCACAGAGCCAGGAGGGGAGCCCTGAGCACAGGGCCAGGAGGGAGCCCTGAGCACAGAGCCAGGAGTGAGCCCTGAGCACAGAGCCAGGAGGGAGCCCTGAGCACAGAGCCAGGAGGGAGCCCTGAGCAGAGCCAGGAGTGGGCCCTGAGCACAGAGTCAGGAGTGAGCCCTGAGCACAGGGCCAGGAGTGAGCCCTGAGCACAGAGCCAGGAGTGAGCCCTGAGCACAGAGCCAGGAGTGAGCCCTGAGCACAGAGCCAGGAGTGAGCCCTGAGCACAGAGCCAGGAGTGAGCCCTGAGCACAGAGCCAGGAGTGAGCCCTGAGCACAGAGCCAGGAGGAGGAGCCCTGAGCACAGAGCCAGGAGGGAGCCCTGAGCACAGAGCCAGGAGGGAGCCCTGAGCACAGAGCCAGGAGGGAGCCCTGAGCACAGAGCCAGGAGTGAGCCCCTGAGCACAGAGCCAGGAGTGAGCCCTGAGCACAGAGCCGGGAGTGAGCCCTGAGCACAGAGCCGGGGTGAGCTCTGAGCACAGAGCCAGGAGTGAGCCCCGAGCACAGAGCCAGGAGTGAGCCCCGAGCAAAGAGCCAGGAGGGAGCCCTGAGCACAGAGCCAGGAGTGAGCCCTGAGCACAGGGCCAGGAGTGAGCCCTGAGCACAGAGCCAGGAGGGAGCCCTGAGCACAGAGCCAGGAGGGAGCCCTGAGCACAGAGCCAGGAGGGAGCCCTGAGTACAGAGCCAGGAGTGAGCCCTGAGCACAGAGCCAGGAGGGAGCCCTGAGCACAGAGCCAGGAGGGGGCCTGAGCACAGAGCCAGGAATGGAGCCTGAGCACAGAGCCAGGAGGGAGCCTGAGCACAGAGCCAGGAATGAGCCTGAGCACAGAGCCAGGAGGGAGCCTGAGACAGAGCCAGGAGTGAGCCAGAGCACAGAGACAGAAATGAGCCCGAGCATAGTCAGTTGTCCCACCCCAACCCCTGTCAAATTATTGTCATCGCTAAGTCTCAAACCTTCTGTGTCCTCCATCTCTGAAGCACTAGGTCTGGGGGGTGGTGGGAGGGGGAAGGGAGGAAGAGAGGGAGAGAGAGAGAAGCACAGGAAGATGGGCATCCTCTCTCCTTGTGTGCCCAACCCTCTACCCTCCCCCCTACTGATCCCTCAGCGAAGGCATCGCTGCTGCTCTCCAACATGTCCCAGGGGTCAGTGCTTGCTTACTAGCCAGCCCTGCTCCTGGGTGGGGGTCCCTTTCTGGGGAAATCTCCTTGGAACCTGGATCTTCTGTCCTCGCCTCTTGAAGCCTAGGGCTGGCTCCTGGCCCCTAAAACCCACAAAGGTTTCAGGTGGGCACCTTCTCAGCCTGGAGCCCCCTCTTGACCCTGAGCCTACCAAGGCTTTGCTGCCTTTGCTATTGAGAGTCCTGAAAGAATGTTTCCCTGGTCCATGACATGTGTCCCCACTCCCTGTGCAGACCCGCAGACCCGGGATACCCCCATGCCCTCTCTGCACCTGGACCTGGGACACCCCATCCCCACTCCGCGTGTGGACGCAGGATGCCCCGTCTCCTTTCTGCACCTCTACCTGGGACACCTTGGCTCCGCTCTATGCCCAGACCTGGGATACCCCTCTCTACCCTAAACCGAGACCTGGGACATCCTCTCTTCTCAGCACCCAGACCTAGTCACCCACTCTCTGCTCTGCCTTTCCAGATTCTAGAAGATTCCTTTCTCCCAGCCCATCACCGCCCTCCCCAATATCTGAGCTGCACCCCACCTGTCTTTGCTCTCTTAAGAAACCAAATGTCCCTTTCCCCAGCTGCTGAGGTTGGAAAACAGGTGTCATTCTCCACACCCCCCTCTTTTTCTTCACTGGGGTCCTCCCTCAAAAATAGCCTCTCCATCTGCCTCCTCTCCCACCCCAGCGATCAGTTGCTGCTGAGAGTCACTTTAATTGCTTCCATGTGTCCAAACTCCTGTTGTCTGATTCTGGTGCAGCTCCAGACCAGCCTGGGCTCTGAACGATGTGTCCAGAATTGCCTTATCTTGTGACTCCCAGTTTCCAAGTCTGTTCTGGTTCCACTGTTCACAGCTAATGTCTGCCACTCCCCTGTACTTGTGGGCCGGTTCTCTTCCTGCTTTCTCCTGTTGTCTGTCCACTGTGTGCTGCCTGTCAGCTCCCACTTATGTTCCTATACTTCACTTACGCTCCTTACATTTCCCCAGGCTGGAGACCCCTGGTTAGCTGTTCCCGGAGTGCATTCCTTATCATCTAATCGCTGCTATTCTTCCTCTCCTGCCTGCCCCTGCAGCTGGCACAGAGCAGGTGTTTGCCACAGAGCACCAACGCCACACTTTATGGCAGGGAGAATTTGTGATTCTAACCAGGTGGAGTGCATGTCGCTGGGATCAGCGCCCATAACAAGACACTCATCTTCACTCTGTTGAAGACATGGTTAGTGGGGAAGAATTGCTTTATTTCGGCTTTATTTATGTTTGGGGCCACACCCAGTGGCGCTGAGGGATCAGTACTGGTGGTGCTGGTGGGGGGGATAAGTGGGGAGACGACATGTGGCTCTGGGAATGGAACTAGATGAACCCCGTGCAATGCAAGGCAAGCGCCTTAACCTCTGAACACTCTCCAGCCCCACAAAGGAGGGGATGGAAGTTTTTGCAAACTCTCGGTTTCTTTGCTTTAGCTTCTTAACTAAGCATTTCTGGTAGCTCAGCATCTGAAAAAGCTCCCTGGAACCAGGTGAGCTCTCGACCACCAAAGCATAGGCCCATTAGGGATCAAAGGCTCAAAGGCAGCACCCGAGGCTGGCACGCAGGTTGCCAAGCAACAGTCAAGCATGTGAGGCTGAGGCTGGGATTGGCTGCTGGTGGGGATCTTCAGGGAGCGCTGAGGCCCCCAGAGGGAAGGTTCTGGAGACCAGAACCCGGAGACCTCCACTTTGATTGGCATGTGGGTGGGCACAGCCTCCCCGAGTGATGCCTCCCGCTTGCAGCTTGACCTCCTAATAGGACAGGGAATATTTTTTCTCAGAAGAACCAGGGGAGAACCCGCCAGGGACCTTTCTTAATGAGTTAGAGGCAAGAAACCACTTAGGTTCATCGCCACCCGCTGTTAAAAAATAAGCTCCATCCGTTTATTTTCGGATGATTAGATTCTGGCTTGCATTTGGCAACTTAAAAAGGAGAGAAACGTCCATCACCCCACCTCTCCTGAAGGAAACCCCATCAAAAGTTTGGCCTCCGTCCTTCAGAAAGAAACAAAGTTAACGTAAAAGGGATGATTTTATTATACTGGAGCTCTAACTTTGTAAGAGGACACTTAGCCGGATGGAGGAAGGCATCAGTCCTTCCAGCTCAGAACTCGGCTTCGTTCCTAACAGCCGTGTGGTTTCCACTGCCGGACATTAATCTCACTCTCCACAACTCCGTGCCCGGGAACGCTGTGAATGGCAACCTCACTCTTCTATCTGTGTGTGCTCAGGGGTGGTGGGACAGAATTGCCTGCAGTTTCTCCCCAGATACTCTTTCATGGAGGATTCTACTAATAATACCACACCCCCTCTCTCAAGCCCTCCTCGCCCACGCTTGCTGTCATCAGAACATCTTTACAAGCTCCACTTGCAGCTCTCATTTCTTGGATCCGTTTCTCACTGGGCACACTTCAGATGTTTGTTTTTCCTTCATATTTCTTCCAAACTTGCCTGTTCATGCTTTTTGCCTATCTTCCGGTAGACACTGTCTATTTTTTGTACCGTTTTGTAAAAAGCTATTTACATAGAGACCAGCTCTTTCTCTTCTGCTGTGTGTACCTCTTAAGATGCTTTTTCATGCTGCCACAAAGATGTTTTTGGTTCTTAATTTGTATACAGTTGGATCTATTGATGTTCTAGGAAGTGGCCTATTTTCTTTTTTACAATAAAAAATATGATTCTATCACTTAAAAAAATGTTCCCTTTATCTCATGGCCCACTAAGAACAAAAGAGGGAGGGAAAAAAATCCACTGCAGAAATAATGACAGGATGACAGAGAACACAAAAGAGCTAAATTCATCTTGTTTATTAAATTCCTAAGAGATTTTGGAGGGATTCACGTGAATCCCAGCTTCCATTTACATATGAATCACTTGGCAATCTTGAAAAAATGGATGTTTTGGTGTGGTAGGTCAGGCAGGGCTGGAAGTTAGGCTGGTCCTGCCTGGGCCCAGGTGTGGCTAGGTCATCCCGGGCCCCTGTAGACTTTGGCTTATGCCGGGAAATGCTGGTCTCTGCTATAATGGCTAATTGTTCCTTAGTTGTGAGGATGCCCTTTTCTCTCTTTTATTTTGTCACTGGGCAATCCTAGCTTTTTG
Organism: Cryptotis parvus; assembly: GCA_021461705.1. Taxonomy (NCBI): domain Eukaryota; kingdom Metazoa; phylum Chordata; class Mammalia; order Eulipotyphla; family Soricidae; genus Cryptotis; species Cryptotis parvus. Next base: position 10,921 of record JAJIBD010005110.1, on the reverse strand, counting down.
TTCTGGAAAGCAGGAGATGGCCCATACTCATTTGTAAAAATGAAATAAGTCAACGTTCAGCCAGAAGCCACCAAAAGCAGTTCCCTCCTGGAGCAGCCTTTCCCAATGGGGGCCATGTGGACTCCTCCCAGGGCATGCCACAGAGGTCACTGGGTACAGTCATGTCAATGGATGTTGACCCAGGTTGTCAAGCAGTGGGCGGGGGTGGGTGGGTGGGCTTGGGGACAGAGGGGGTGGTATGCAGGAGAGAAACAAGGTCAGAAGGGCAACAGCCAGTAAAAAGTTGATAAATCCAGTTCTGGAATACTTTTCAAGGCAAGATTGAGTATAAAATGTTCAGCTTCTCATTGGGCTGGAGAGAATTAAATGGAGACATTAATTGGCCCTTTCGGGCAGAAAATGCTGTAGCTCTGGGCTGGTTCTCTCCCCACTCCAGCATTAATAACTATGAGTTTTTTTTTTGAGAAAGAATAGCTGTCACGTCAACCCCCAGCCCCCCAGACAGGTACCTAATGGGGTCTGTAGCGGCAGCTCCATCTCTGTGGAAGAAATGACTTAGAATGGGACCCAGGAGGGCTGGATTCCTGCTCAGGTTCTACCGAGGCTACTTTGCATATATTAAGTTCCCTGGCTTGATTCCGACTGTAAAAGGAGCCGAAATGAGTCTCACTTACTCAGGATGATACTGTAATAAGACATTTCCCAGGGGGCTTTCGACCTTTGGAGGAGCCATGTTGCCTATGCCGCTCTTACAGCCCACACAGTCTCTCCCCTGTGCCCCTGTCACATTTCCACGCAAGTTTCTATAAGCTCTCCGCTGCAGAATGAATCACACAGCCCAAGAGGCTGGGAGCGTCTCCTTGAGTCCGAGGTCTGGCAGCGGCAGCAGCAGAGCCATCCTTCTGGCCTTCCCCCAGCGCGCACTGTTCGCAGGGGAGAAGGGGCCCAGCTGCTCCAAGTGAGGGAGAAGATAAATGCGACCCGGCGCTTTTAGGACACGCACCTGCCAAGCTGGCCTCAGGGGAGAGACGAGTGTGTTGGCTGAGTCCAGTGATCTCACTCTCTCTGGGCGGCCTGGGAGATGCGGCTTAGCCTGTGGACAGGAATACAGGCCGCCTGGGGGGCCCAGCTCAGGATGAGAAAGGGCGGGTCTTGCACGGCTGTGGACAGTTGCCGGGCAGTTCGGCCCACTGCCCTCCTTTCATTTGTTTTCTCATATCTTCCCGCAGCTGCGGATTAGTGCACAGGGTCGGTGCACAGCAGGTAATGTGCATCGGACCTGCGGTGGGGAGAGGCCTGAGGTCCCCCTGAGAAAGTAGATCCTCGGCCGATGTACAAGAACCTCAGAAAAGTTCTAGTGAGCATTCTCCGTTCCCCCCGCCCCCCATTTAGATTCCCCCTTTTTTGAAGCTCCCTTTTCAGGGACAGGACAAGCCCAGCTCAGTCACCCCCACGTCCCGCTGTCCTCGAGCCTACTCCCTACTTTTGCTACCAGCACCAAGTGGGGCTCACTGCAGAAGGAGGGTGGGGCCGAGTTCAGGTCTGATTTGGGCGGGTTCTGATCCCCGTCTTCAGATTCTGGAGAACAGCCATGCAAACCTGCGCCGGGGTGGGGGGGTGGCGGCGGGGGTCCTCTTGGGGGCTATCACCCACCCCCACTGTCCTCTCCCAACTCAGTCCGCACAGTCAACCCCCGCACCCCCGCCAGCGTCTTCCCCGCCCGCAGAAATGCAGCCTCGGGGCCTCCAGCGCTTAGTTCAGCCCATAAACTCGACTAATGCTTTCCACATGCTGCAGCGCGGGAGCTGCGCCCCGCCCCCGCCCGCGCCGGGGAGAACCTTCGAGAACACCCTTCGTGCAGTAGAGGCCCTGCCAGGGTTGCGTCCTCTCCGGAGACCCCTTACCGTCCCCACAGTGGGAGGCGGCCGGCGCCGGGGGTCCCCGTACGTCACACATGACCTTGGGTAGCCCTACAGCGCCAGTGTCTGCCCGTCTCTACAGGCAAAGCTCGGGTGTTAGGGGTACGGGCTCCGTTTGTGGTTCCTCTGCAGCCTCGGGGGATCGCTCCGGCCCGCGGGGCGCCCTGACTACCGCGCTCGGCAGCAGGAGCACCTGTGCCACCCACCTGCGCGCCAGCCCCGTGCGCTCCGCTCCGTGCTGCCTGCAGTTGTGGCCGCGGATCTCTAGGGGGCGCAGGCGGCGCGGGCAGCTGTGCGAGCCGGGCCAGGCTGGGCGCGAAATTCCAGGCGGGCGGGCGCATCGAGTTGGGGCGCGAGCCGGGGCGCGGGGCGGGGGGCGCGGTCGCCCGTCGGCCAATCAGCTGCGGGCGGCGGGCGCGGGCGGGCGGCGCGTGCGGCCGGGCTGTGAATGGGCGGCGGCGGCGCAGCGCGAGCGCCTGCCGCGCGGGCGGGCGCACTTTCTCCTCAGCGCTGGGCGGCGGCGGCGGCTCCTCAGCGCCTGCCGGACCCTCGGAGAGGTGCCGCGCGGCCCGGGAGGCTCCAGCCGCGAGGGCGGCGGCCGCGGGGACAGCGTGTCGCGGGGTGCTCCCGCTGACAACTTCTCATCGGCGCGCCGCGCCCCTCAGCGCCCGCGGCGGAGACGCCTGGGCCGTGGGCCACCGCCCGCGCGTCGGGCTCGCGGGGCCCGAGGCCGGGGCGAGGCCGCGGCCCCTCAGCATGGCCCGGGGCGGCGGCGGCGCTGTGGGCCGGGGCAGGGGCCGGCGTTGGAGGCGGGCGCGGGAGTACCCGGAGGGCCCCTCGCCCCAGCGCCCCGAACCCGCCGCGGCGGCCGCGGGGAGGCGCGGCGGGCGGACGCCCCGCAAAGTTGAGCGCGGGCCGGCGGCGCGGATGGTGGACGCTGCTGGCGCTGCAGCTGCACTTGCTCCGGGCTCTGGCTCAAGGTAGGACGCGGCGGGTGCGGGCCGGAAAGTTGGCGCCGCTCGGGTCCCCCAGCAGACCCCCGGGAGCGGGACCGGGGCCCGGACTGGGGCTCCCCGGCGCGCGGCTGCTTCCGAGGCGGCCTCGCCCCACAGAGCGGTTGATGAGCGCGGCGGCGGCCGCTGAAGTTTGTGCGCTCCTCTGGTGTCTCTGTGGGGGTCTCTGTGTGTGCTTGTGGACGCTGGGACCCTCCTCCGCGCGGCGGCAGGCGCGACACGTCGGGGCTCCGGCGGCCCCTCCATCTCCCGCCCGGGTCCTCCTCAGGGAGTGGTGGCCGCGGCGCGGTCTCCTTGGCGGGGGGGGGGGGGGGGGGGCGTTAACAGGTTCACAAGGCGGCGCCGCGCGTGCCCGGGCTCGGGGGCTCCTCCAGAGCGGGGGTCGGTCCCGCGGCTTGGCGTGGGGACCCGAGCGCCCCTCAGCTGCGCTTCCCCGAAGGCAGCATCGAAGGCAGCATCGGGAGAGGGACGCTGCGAGCTGCAAAGTTTGTTCCTGGGGAGGAATATCCTCGGGTCCAGCCCGCAGCCCGCAGCCCGCAACGCCGGCGCCCGCTCTACAATGTTTTTCTCTTTTCCCCTCCCGGTTTACGGATATCGGAGTGTAAAATTTCAAGCGGGTTGTCACACACTTTACATTCATTGACAGGTTTCTGTTCTCCGTGCTCGGTGAAATGTGTAATATATCCATCATTTGCGGTATCATATTGGAAATTCATATTACAGGGGAGATGTCAGCGTGTGACAAAAGCTCATGGATCTTGAAAGTGAAAATCCCAGTGCTGCTGCCTACGGATCTGGTGGGGCGAGGCTGGGTCCTGCTTATGAAACCTTCCATGGTTGGGATGTTCAGGCTGCCCAGGCCGGAGCTGCTACTGTCACTCCGCAGTCAGCGAGCCTCGCTTCCCCTTGGGCTCCTGGCTTCGGCGGTGTCGGGGCGTCTTGGACCTGGAGTGCAGAGTCAAGAGTTCGGTTCTGCACTGTATGACTGAAACCCAAATATGAACACTTTTGTAACTGTATATCTCATGGTGGTATAATACAAAATTAAAAAAAAAAGTTTGGTTCCAAGACCTAGCCTGAGTCAGGCACAGTGTAGCTAATGGGCCTTTTCCGGGAACGCCAGAAACTCCTAATGCACCTTTCATAGGTCCAGGAATTTCTTTCCACATTCTAATGCGTGTTGGTGTCATACACTCTACTTATTGGTGTGTGTTAATCTTTTGTGACTTTTCGATGCTCCCCAAGAGCCGGGTCTTACATTCTTTAAGTTAGGAGCTCTGTGCCTGCTGGAGGCAGGTCCCTCGGGTCGCCGATCCCCCTTTCCAGCTGGTTGTTGCTGACAGGTCCAGCTGTGGTCAGGTGTGTTGATCAAGCCCAGCAGGAGGGCATGCCCTTCTCAGGTGCTGTTCTGGGGACTCCCTGTTCCCAGGTTCTTCTTTGCGTGATATTCCGTCCTTTATACCAGAGCTGCTCTAATTTTTCCTTCTGATTAGGATCACCTGGAGAACCAATCCTTCAGATGACCCATATCTGCCTAATAGTCCCAGTAACTTTCTTGAGGGCCTGACCATGCTGACCTAGAATCCTCCCTAAGGTTGGGGCCCAGTTTCCAGTCCTTTTTAAGTTTTCTCAGGCAATTCCACCAGTTTTGATGCTTAAGTGGGTGAATCAGAATCACCTGGGGATTAGTGACCAGGCAGAGACCAGGCTACTTGTGGGATATATTTTTTTTCTTCAGGGGTTGAGTAGGGGAGGCAGTGTTAAGGCTCAAACCCAGTACTTTATAGGGCAAGGCCAGATCCACACCCGACCCCCCCAATTTCTTTTACCCACAGAGTCTTCCTTTTTTAGAGGTTCACACACACACAAACACATACACCAGAGCTTTGAGAACCACTAACTTACATGTATGTTTTCTACCTTCCTGTCACCTGATTTTTTGTCACCTCTCTAGCCCAGTGTTTCTTGAAATCGTTGTGGATGACAGTCACCAGGGCGCATAATACAGTATAGAGACCACAACCTCGCACTAGAGTTTATTTTCTTTGACCCCAGCTTTCACCTGGGCATTAAGAGGTTAAGAAACTCCCCACCAGCTGGTTCTCAGATTTGAGACCCACCATTCCAACCACTTTAAGAGAGATCACATGACTCAGTTGTCATTGGGCTTATTGTTCTATAGCCCCCACCCTAAATTCCAGAAGCCTTGATGTACTTTGAACCTGTTTTCACTAAACCCATGTTCATGATCTGCACTTAGTAATTTCTCTTAAACATTTTGGTTTATTCATTTTGTTTATCCCTGTGTGCACTGTTGAATAATGTTGGGGACACCACCGGGGTCCCCAACAGTTCCGGGAAGCGAAGTTCCCTTCTACCTCCGAAGCCGGTGGGGACTGGATGAAGACTCAGGAATCCGATGCAGTTTTAAAAAGGGCTTTACTATCACAGGTTCCAATATACAATCCAAGAGCAGGGAAAACCTCCGGACTCTGGGTTCCCAGCTAGGCCCCAGCCAGGTGTAGGGCCAAGATGGCGGCCACCATGTGTTAAGACCCTGTAACAAGGAGACAAAGACAAGATACCCAAGAAGAGTGTGAGCCCCAAAAAGAGAGAGCCCAAAAGGAGAGCCCGAGAGAGAGAAAGAGAGAGAGAAAGAGAGAGAGAGAGAGAGAGAGAGAGAGAGAGAGAGAGAGAGAGAGAGAGAGAGAGAGAAAAGCAGGCTGGTTTTATACCCCTGCAACTCAGACCTCCCCACTATTATGGGAAGCAGGAAGGGTCAAATGCCCTTAGGTAATTCTCCCAGCATCTCACCTAGGCCCTATTATATGCTAATGTTTTGAGCCAAGATCTGCCTGGAAATGCCTTTATAGGGTAGAGAAGGGTTTTTGAGATGGCATGTCTCTGTACCAAAGACTAATACTGATGCCAGTTAAATACTTCCCAAGCCTTCACAAGAGTTTTGTCTACTTCACGGTAGTTTTGTATTTTAGTTGTCTTTGAGTTATCAGGGATCCATGCTTGCTTGCTTGGAGGCAAACCACATTTCTCTCTGGTCTAATTACTTAGAGATCCAACATGGCCAGGCAAATATCCTGGTAAGATCTAGCTAGTCCCACGATGATTGTGGTAGCATGAGAGAATATTTATACCAGCCAGTACAGAATACATGGTCAGGTAAACTGCCACATTTAGACTACCCCCTATCTATGAAGTGACCTGCAGGAGGCAATCCAGGGCAGATGCAGAGGCTCTTAGAGGAGTCCTGCAATAGAATAACTTGTTCCAGTCCGGGTATGAAATTTAAAGATTATCGGGGACCCACTCCAACTTGGGGCATGGGCTTGTGCACTTTAGGAAATCTCACAGGTGATTCTTGCATCTGTGGATTAAAATTTTAACCCATGTGTTGACCAGTTTGCCAAGGCATGTGTTGACTCATTTGCCAAGGCATTGAAAATCAGATGGGCTGGACATGTAATGCAATTTGGAGACGGCTGGAGTAGAGCCGTTACCGACTGGATCCCATGGGATGCCAAAAGATCACGTGGCCACCCACCTACAAGATGGTCATACTTCTTCATCAAGACCCTGAATGAGGGGCCCTGAGCTTCGGGAACGACTGCAACCTCCCCCATAGGTGTGTGTGTGATCCTTTCCTCTCCGTGGACCCAATCAGCCCCAGGGAACAGCCGGAACTTCCATCAACAGGAAAGCGAGGGCAAATGGCCTTGGTTCCACCCCCGGACCTCTTAGGCCCTGTGCTTCCGGGAACAACTGCGACCTCCCCCACATGGGTGTGTGTGTGTGTGTGTGTGTGTGTGTGTGTGTGTGTGTGCTCCTACCATCTCCGTGGACCCAATCAGTCCCAGGGAACAGCCGGAACTTCTATCAATGGGAACCTAGGCAAACGGCCTTGGTTCCACCCTGATCCCTTGGGCCCTGCGCTTCCAGGAACAACTGCAACCTCCCCACAGGTGTGTGTGTGTGTGTGTGTGTGTGTGTGTGTGTGTGTGTGTGTGTGTGAGATCCTATGCCTCTCCGGGCCCAATCAGCCCCAGGAATCAGGCAAGAACCCTACACCCACATCCCAAAACTCAAAACCGTGGGGATGCTCTAGCGGGTCCACAGCGATCGTTTTACTATCCATTTCTCATGAGGTACCAGTGAACCTTTGTTCCTACACTCCTTGCCACCCACCCAAACTCTGCAAACAGCCCAGACACCTACTAACTACTATCTAGTCACCCAAGAGCTCACATTTGCAACCTACAATAGTCATAATGGTAAAGCAACGCAAAATTCCATCAAGCTCTGTGAGTGAAGTCACTAGTCCAGATGAGCCAAGCAATACTGATGAGTTGTATAACCTCTCTGATAAGGAATTTTGGAAAGAATTGTTAAGGATGCATAAGGAACTCAAAGAAGCAATGGAATGCAAAATCAATAAAATACAAGCGGACATGAGAGAAGAAGTGAGGAAAATGCAAATGGAAATGACATATTAAAAATGAGGTAAATGAAAAACATAGAAGGCCATCATAGCAGAATAATAGCTACTGAAGAAAGAATTAGTGATCTCGAAGACGAGTTCCAAAGATTCTCTACACAACACCAGAAGATAGAAAAAAAGACTCACAAATACCGAACAGACAACAAGAGATAATCGGGATGAAGCCAGAAGAAACACCATACGGATCATTGGGGTCCCAGAAGGGCAAGAAGAAAATCCTGATGAAGAAGAAACTGTCAAAGCCATAATTGCTGAGAAGTTCCCGGAACTAAAGAACGCTTGCCTCAAGATCCAGGAGGCCCTTAGGATACCAGCTAAAAGAAACCCCAACAAGAATACTCCAAGACACATCTTAATGAAAATGACAAAAACTATAGATAGAGATAGAATACTGAAAGCAGCAAGATCAAAGAAGGAAATCACATTCAAAGGAACATCCCTAAGATTTACAGCAGACTTCTCTGATGAAACACTCCAAGCCCGAAAACAATGGTGGGATATTGTGAAAAGGCTCAATGAACTGCAGGCCTCACCAAGAATTCTTTACCCGGCTAGACTCACATTCAGATATGAAGGAAAGATACACAACTTCATGGATAAGCAACAACTCAGGAACTTCATGGACTCAAAACCAACTTTAAAAGAAGGACTGAAGGGTCTACTGTAATAAACCAAACCCAAAAGCACAACAAGCACAGACAGAAAGATGGCACAAAATCCGATGACAATAATCTCTCTCAATGTCAATGGTCTAAATGCACCAATTAAGAGACACAGTGATAAAATGGATTAAAAAATTGAACCCAACATTCTGCTGTCTTACAAGAAACACATCTGAATAACAAACACAGACTCAAAGTCAAAGGTTGGAAGACCATTCTACAAGCAAACAGCTCCTCCAAAAAGGCTGGTGTGGCCATATTAGTATCAGATAATATAGACTTCAGGCTGAAAAAGGTTAGAAGGGACAACGAAGGCCATTTCTTATTACTTAAGGGGTATGTACACCAGGAAGAAATTACACTACTAAACATATATGCACCCAACGAGGGGCCAGCAAAATACATAAAACAACTGCTAAGAGACCTCAAAGAAGACATTAACAGTAACACAATAATAGTTGGAGACTTCAACACTGCTCTATCAACTATGGATAGATCAACAAGACTGAAACTCACCAAGGAAATATTTGCCCTGAAGGAAGAAATGGAAGAAAGAGAGCTAGTGGATATATACAGGGCTTTTCATGCCAAAAGAGCTGAATACACATTTTCTCTAGTGCACATGGAACATTCTCCAAGATAGACCACATGATGAGTCACAAAGCATACCTCAATAAAATAAAAAAGATAGAAATTGTGTCAGCTATCTTTTCAGACCATGATGCACTGAAAATGGAAGTTAACCGTACACAGAAACAGGGAGTCAAACCACACACCTGGAAACTGAACAGCTCACTCCTGAACAACAAATGGGTCATAGAAGAAATCAAACAGGACATCCAAAGATTTCTGGAAACAAATGAAAATGAAGACACCAACTATAAGAACTTGTGGGACACGACAAAAGCCGTGTTAAGAGGGAAGTTTATAGCTCTGCAAGCATTCGTCAGGAAACAAGAAAGGGTCCTCATAAATAACCTGACTACAGAGCTGAAGACATTAGAAAAAGACCAACAAAAGGAGCCCAACCCAGGCAGAAAAAAAGGAAATAATAAAACTTAGAGAGGAAATCAATGAGTTGGAAACCAAAAAAAATCAATCCAAAAGATTAATGAAACCAAGAACTGGTTCTTTGAAAAAATAAACAAGATTGACAAACCATTGGCAAGACTTGTAAGGACAGGGAAAGAGAGCACCCAAATAAACAGAATCAGAAATAAAAATGGTGACATCACAACAGAAAACACAGAAATCCAAAAGATCATCAGAGATAATCAGAGCCTGTATGCCGTGGAAACACGAGAATCTAGAAGAAATGGATCAATTCCTGAAGTCCTATACCCTCCCACGGCTGAAACAAGAAGACCTGCAATACCTGAATAAGCCTGTCACCATCGAGGAAATAGAAACAGTAATTAAAAGTCTGCCCAAACACAAAAGCCCAGGTCTAGACGGATTCACTAGTGAGCTCTACCAAACCTTTAAGAAGGACCTACTGCCAGTCCTTTTCAAGCTCTTCAGGAAATAGAAGAAACAGAAACACTCCCAAACAGCTTCTACGAGGCACATGTCACCCTGATACCCAAAGCAGGGAGAGACAACACAAAGAAAACTACAGACCAATATCCCTGATGAACACAGATGCTAAGACCTTCAACAAAATACTAGCAAACAGAATCCAAAGACTCATCAAGGAGATTATACATCATGACCAAGTAGGAATGCAAGGATGGTTCAACATTCGCAAGTCAATCAACATAATCTATCATATGAATAAGAGAAAAAAATAAAAACCATATGATCCTATCAATCGACGCAGATAAAGCATTTGTCAAGATCCAGCACCCGTTCATGATTAAAACCCTCCGGAAAATGGGAATTGAAGGGACTTTCCTCAAGATAGTTACAGCCATCTACCAAAAGCCCACAGTGAGCATCATTCTAAATGGGAAAAAAATTGAAAGCCTTCCCCTGAGATCAGGGACAAGACAAGGTTGCCCACTCTCACTTCTTTTATTCAATATAGTACTGGAAGTATTTGCCATAGCAGTCAGAGAAGAAAAGGACATCAAGGGCATCCAGGTAGGCAAGGAAGAAGTGAAGCTATCATTATTTGCATATGACATGATTATTTGACCTAGAGAACCCTAAACTCTCTACCAAAAAACCTCCTAGAAACAATAGACACATATAGTAGAGTGGCAGGATACAAAATCAATACCCCCAAATTCGGTGGCTTTCCTATATACAAATAACGAAAGAGAAGAAAGGGGGTATTAAGGAAATGATTCCATTCACAATTGTGCCACAGAAAATCAAATACCTAGGAATCAACTTAACCAAGTGTGTAAAGGACCTGTAGAAAGAAAAACTACAAGACAGTGGTCCAAGAGATAAGAGAGGACACAAGGAAATGGAAACATTCCCTGCTCATGGTTGGGGAGAATCAACATTGTCAAAATGGTAATACTCCCTAGAGCTCTGTAAAGATTCAATGCAGTCCCTATAAGGATACCCATGACATTCTTCAAAAAAATTGTCCAAACACTCCTGAAATTTGTATGGAACAATAAACCCCCAAGGACAGCTAAAGGCTCCCATATGCTTTTTAGCTCAGGGAAAAGAATATGGGAGGCATCACCTTTCCCAACTTCAAACTTTACTACAAGGCAGTAGTAATTAAAACAGCGTGATATTGGAATAAAAAACAGACCTGTGGACCTATGGAATAGAATTGAGTATCCTGACACCCAACCTCAAACACATGATCATTTAATCTTTGATAAAGGTGCAAAGGGTCCAAAATGGAGTAAG